>CAEFZY010069128.1:0-16682 GCA_903066815.1 Brachyrhaphis roseni
AGAGAAAGTCGAGCACAGATTGAGCTTGAATGAATTTTCTTAAGAGCATTATTCCACCAATCTTCCCCCAAATTTAGGCCAAGTTCGAGTTCCCAAGCAGCCTTAATCTTAGTAATGGGAGCCATCTTCATTCTGGGGAGGACATTGTTCTGTTTTTGAATCTGCTGTGGGTAAAATTAGTTTCTCTTCTAAACCCTCTACTAGAAACAAGAATATAAGATCCTTATTTTAGAAGGACATTGCTACTACACCTTATGCATCCCACTACTGGAGACAGTTTGTTTCTGATATCAAATGGAAAATGGTTTGGACTCTATTTTCCAAATCATTACGAATAAAGCTCATGATGTGTGCTTCAAACTTCTCCACCTGTGCTACCCTGCAAAACAAAAGACTTTGTTTATTATATTCAGTCTCATATCCTCAGTAGTCTTTCAGTTTTATGCAGATGTACTTTTTGGTTTCTACAATGTCTGTCCTGCTGATGAGAATGAATTTTATCTAATCTGTTGTTAATTCTAAATAAATTTAATGTCCATAAATTAACATTTTCTGGCAAAAAGCCTCTATTTAATCTGTTTTTATGTGAATTGCAACACTATAGTGGAGTATCTATACAAACCTCCACCGATCCCAATTCTGTACAGACTCTTGAAGCCCTAAAATCCTTTAACTGTATTCCCTGAAACTCTGTCTTATCTCTTTCTGTGCTCCTTGTATTCCATTTTCTGTTGCTTTTATCCCCTGTATCCCCTGGCATTGTTTTGTTTTCTCTCATTCTATCCACCTTATTCCTGGGAGGCTTACTGGGGAAGTGATTATGGGTCTTACTTCCGGCTTCCACCGGAAGTAGCAGCATTTCTTTGTAATTTGTAGGGTGTTTTGCTAATCTACATTCATGATAGAGGTTACATCTCTCTTTTCGGTTGTAATACAATATTTTGTAAAACTTTGTCTGAAAAATTAATGAGAAGTAAATATCTTTCCCGTGTCCTGGTGCAATAACCTCTATTATCTTGTTCTGACTCAAACAGCTCCAGCGGCCCTCGGATGACCTTTGGTACGAGACACAGAACAGGGTTTGGGTTGAGCAAAGCTCAACGCCTTACAACAGGAAATAAAGAGCAGCAACTCCAACACTTTTTAAAAAAATCTGATCTGAGGCCCAGAATACATGACTCAAGAGTGTGGAATGATTTATTAAGTGTATCCTCCATGTATTTCTGTAAGATATTTTAAAAATGTTTTCCTTTCTCACCTCCTTTTTGCCGACTTCTTACTTCCTACCAGGATGGCTGATACTGGACACAAACCCTCTGATTGGTTTACTTCAAGGTAAGCTCCTCATTCATTGATTTTGTTTTTATTTTTTGGAATAAAAGAATATTTGACAGGCTGTCACTAGTCTGTGTAAACGAAGGTTGGAGCAGCAGATTGCCTGTAGTTTTGCCTTTAACATTAACTCAAGAAACAAGGGTGCAAAATTCTTTGAATTAAGTGTTAAATGTCATAAATATGTGTACTTTGGGAACGGTATTATAGACTGACTGTTGTTGTCAGTGACAGACAGAAATATGTCCATGCTGTTGTTGTATGGCAAGGCAGTTTGTCATAAAATGATCAGCTGATTATCAAAGTAAAAACAACAACAACAAAAATCAATAAATAAACATTTAGCTTTTAATATATCCGGAATGTTGATTTATCTGGGAATAATTGAATTCTGCGTATGTCCAACAAATATCAGACGGGCCCATTAATATTAAATTGGACAGTTGAACCTTTTGAGACTTATTGAAATAACAGCCTAGTTTTCTATTCAAACGCACACATTATTGAGATGATCAGTAATTTTATCTTTGATTTTAGATATGTTTAATTTTAGATATCTTTGATTTATAATTGTCATCAAGAACCGAAAACTGAAAATTAGTTTTTAACATACCTGTTGAGCAAATTGAGTCTATTTCTCTTTAGACAGTTGTTTTGATTTGAGTGGTAGCTGCCTGTTTGAGGTAATGCGACAGCATCTTAACAAGGTGCAAGTACAGACTTTAACTAGACCACTCTAAAACCTTTTTTTAAGCCATTTGTTCTGAATTGGTGCAATATAAATAAATTGAATTAAATGGATCACGCACTTTGGTCTATTGACCTGCTACACAACAGAATGGTGGCTTTCCATATATTATCACCACACAAGCCATCCAGGCTTTGAAGTAAAAAAAGTCCCTAAATCATCACACAACCACCATCATATTTGACTGTCAGAATGATGATCTTCACGTAAAATACTTTTAGTTTTATGCTTGATGTAGCAGGATGTGCAAATTCTAAGACGTTCAACTTTTGTTTTTGCTCACACATGATTAAAATATCTCTAAATCTGCTTAGCAACATTTGTTGTTTAAAGACATTGTTGGTGACTTGCAGGGTTGGTGGGGGCATGTGGGATTTCTGTGCTGTGCTCCCTCTTCAGAGTTCATCTATTGATAGAGGAGAGGTAAGGAAATTGTCTGACATGTGTCCTATATTGATATTTCTACAGATGATCTATGTCCTTTATATGATCATTCCTGTCATTTGCAGTTGGAAAGAAAAGATGAGTGAAGGCTCATCAAGTGGGAGGTCAAGCAGTAACCCAATGAGAGCTAAACATGGACTTTTTGGAATGATCCAGTTTCTCTTTGTGACTGGGATTCTGGCCATTGTGGGGTCCCGTGTGGCATCACTGGTGGTACTGGAATTCTGCCTGCGAGCCGTCTCTGGACTGCTTACAGCTGGACCGGTAAGGTGTCAGCAGTATAGTGACAGAATCAAGTGACGCCTGTCAAACCTGGATTGTGTTTGGTCCACAAAGATGCAGCACTTTGTCAGCTTTGTTTGACATGGTCTTTTGGGATCCTTGGTAATCCTCTTGCGCGATCCAAACCATCATGTCAGTTTTTCCAGTTGTGATCTTTTCTTCGTGTTATACACGCTTCCCTGCTAACCGAACCAGGATTTGATGACAACCAGGTTTTAACTTCCTTAAATCAGGCCTGTTGGAGCAGGAAGTTAGGTTCACAGACTGACTTCTGTAGTTATGCGCTATAGTTTCATGCCTTTCTCATTAGTTTTTGTCACATTTTAAAGAAAAAAAAAACATTACTTCTGTTTAACTTTCTTTTTTGTGTGGACAAATGGAATGTATTTTGTCAAAGTTTTATTAGATAGACCAACACAAAGTTGTTCATAACTTCTAAAGTGTAATAAATTAGTTATAGGTTCTTTTTTACAAATAAAAATCTGAAATGTGTGTTGTACATTTTATTTTATATTCAGCCCTCATGGGCCACTCTTTTACAAAACCATAATGTGGCGAAGGCTTTTAGAGAATCTCCCAACCAGCGTGGCACATCTAGAGAGTGAACTTTTACTCATGTTGATTTGCTCTGCAAAGTAGCTCTAATCAAGTCAGATGTTCATCTGTGAACATCAATTCTCTTCTCATCAATCCAGAGAGCTCTCTGTCCACCTCCCTGATCCATGTTGAACAAAAGCTCATGGAACACATAGCATTTTACTAGAGGACTGAATTCCAGTTCCACAAGAATTTAAATTTTATCTAACTAGGTCAACTTTGTCTCCTAAAATTATAGGAAAGTGTAATTAGAACTTCATAAGATTTTCTTTTAACGGTAGTTTGGACTTTTGTAAAAGTCAGAACACACTACTTTGTGTTGGTCTTTCACTTAAAATCTCAATAAAATATACTCTTACGTCAAGCACGGATTGCATTTCAGAAAATATGTAGTGCAAACTAGAGCTGAAAGGCAGTGACCAAATGTTTGTTTATCTTTCATATCATATGTGTATTTATAAGATGGAATTAAACATTTTTTTAAGTACAAGTAAAACTGTAGCAATGTCTGAGTCGCCTAATTGTTTAACTTGATATCTTTTTAACTTAATAGTTACACCAATATAGGCTTGGGCATTAATCGTATTGTTTATCATGCTAAATTTATATCATGATAAGAAGTTTGCTTTATTCTTGTCACTATAAATTCCAGTTAATGTTGTTTAAACACCATATTGTCAATGAGAGCATCAATACATATGAATAACACCTCTTTAGCGTGTTACAAGTTACAAGACACAGTCATACAATAACCTAGAAAATAGGTAATGAATAGCTATTATTGTGACTTTTATCATTCGTTATCAGAATTGTACCACAAAATTGTGTGATAAAATTCAAATAGCCCAACAAATACGAATATATCATATATAATATATGATGTCTTTAACTTAGTTTTTTTGAGTGTTTCATAATTTCACACCTATTTACCACTCCCTATTGTGTGGTGTAGTTGATCCATCACATCTTCTCTTCCTCTCCTAGGAAACCAGGAAGTTTCAGCAGCAGCTGTTAGTGCAAAGCCAGTTCTCCTTGGGCTGTGCCATCAGCTGCAGTTTGCACTTTCTCCACGAGGGGGCATCCCAGCGCTGGCTGTGCCTTCTCCTGGCAGCAGCTCTCAGTTGGTATCTGGCAAAAAAGGCAGCAGCCCTTCTGCATCATGTCATTGCTCTGTATAAGCTGCACAGCTCCCAGCGCTACTGCGGCATTTGCATCAGCCTGCTCACATCAGGCTGCTATCTGCAGCCCATGCTTTGCAGGACTATGATCATTGCCTTTTTTGTGGCCGTGCTGGCAGCTGTATCGGTCATCAACCAACAGTTTCTCTCTGCAACCGAGGCCTTGAGGTTCTGGACACCGCTGACTATCTGCTACACATTGTTGGTGGTGTACATGCAGGGTGAGGATCCTGTCGAACGATTCAAGCTCTCCATGAGAGGGTATCCAATGAAGCCACTGCTTCGTCCGTGTTTAAGATGACGCAAACATGTCTTTTGTGTAGAAATACACTCCCGGACTTAAACTTGTTAGAGTTTAAGTCCTAATAAGAGAAAAAGCCATCATTTATTCATTAGTAATGAAAACAATTTGATGTTTTGGCAGCTGAGTACACCCAACCATTCCTGTTCATTTCCCATTTTAAATCTCTTAACCCTACAGAAGAACAGCATCGTCTGCCGAGCAGCCAAGCTGTTCTCAATGCAGTCGTCGTGCGTCTCGGGGGCTTGATGGTCCTGATGCTGACTGTGGGACGCTGGGCCGATGTGTTCCACATCCTAATATGTTTCCTTGGTGAGGCCAGCTGTCTCATCCCAAACATGGATCTGCTGGATGCAGCATCCTCGCAGGTCAGTGGGTTTCTCCGGAGACCACTAAACTGGGGCAGAATACCCAATGTGCTTATCAAACTGCATCCCGGGGAGAAAAAGAACTTCTCAAACTTTTATCCCAGGAGGGGAACAGTTTAGGAGCCCCTACGACAGATTTAGGTCAGAGAAGTCTCTAACTTGTGTTAAAAAAACAAAACAACCCCACTTCTCTTTTCACACAGAGCATTCTTTTCTTGCTGTAATAACTAGGCTTTTAAAACACTACATGATATTAACAGAACACATGAAAAATTAACTATTTAAAGTGAAATCTCTTCAGACTATAAAAAGTAGAACAAATGAATTTAAGTAACTAGTTAAGTTCAAATATAAATTGTGTTTTAGATATTGATATTAAAATATCTAGAATATTAAATTTAGAGCTACAAGAGCAAGGCCATTCAAACACTGATAAGCCATGACATTATGATCAGCTGCAAATGTTTTGACCAGTAAAGGCGTGGTAATTAGCATCTTTAGGTGTATAGTTGTGTTTTAAATAAAAACCCTTTAGTCATAAAACGGTGGTACTTGTACTCCCATTTATCAGAATCTTATACTGGCCAATACCTCATTAGTGTTCTAGGAGATTGCCGCTATAATATATTTATTTTATTTTAATGCAATCAACTTTTCACAGGACTTCAAAGTAACATAATATTTGTGATGATAGTGACACATTTTTCTGATTAAAACATTGCACTGTAAAATTTTAGTGCTGTGTGTGCTGTTACCTGTCAATAGTCATAATGTTATGGCTTGATGGCAAACACTCTGTCTCTGGAAGTTATTCATGCATTTTTTTTGTCCTGTCATGTGGTCTCTGCACGCAGGACGAAGAGGATTTTATAAACTATGCAAGAAGAGATCGTCGACAAACATCACAAACACACGTGAAGCAGCATCCGAGATAGCATGGACTGTTCTGAGGAGGTCATAACATGTAAACATTAGATTTTTGCTATTTTTATTTAGACCTGTACTGTTGGATCTTGACATAAAATTGCTTCCATGATATTTAATGCAGTTGCTCTGCAGAAGTGACAATAGATCACTACTACCTACTACACTTATAATTTTTATGATTAAAGTCAGAAATTTTACACAATAATACCTGAAAGTATGGTTAATTGGAAAAAAAAAACCCAACTCAGTTCTGGAAATATGTCTGACCTTGTAACAAAAGAACCCTGTATATTTTTATTATTTTTGGGTTTTTTTGCTTAAATATTGGTCTAAATTGTATTTTGGCTTGTATAAAAATATAAACCAGATTTGTATGTAAAAGCCATTGTTGTTCATTTTTTCCCTGTTATTTTTCACTCGTGGAAACATTTGTATTCAAAAGTATTCAGTAAAACAAAGGAAAAGAAAACTTTTAAAACTGCACACTCTTAATAACACCTACTACGAGACTGAGAGCATATAAAACCCATCGTAGACTCTTCTTTCGTTTCACCTTCGCTGTCATGGTAACCTGCCCATTTTAGCCATTAAATTAACTGAATAAAAAGAGGTAACCGGACACCTCAGCTGGGTACAGACGTCCATTGCCTTTTTATTTATCGTTTTAGGCACCAGCTTATCTAACTTGCTATTTCTATTACTATCATTTTTTGACGTATTTAACGGTTGTCAGCGTCGCTTGCTAACAGCGTTATTTTGACAGTTACTTCACATTATTTTATTGAAACGTAAGGGTAAAATGGCTGACAAAACCATTAGTACTGTTAGTCTCACAAAATGGCGTAGAACAAAGACCTAGGCCCCTGGAGGCTTTGTTCATTTTTTTGTGTGGACTTTGTACGTATTTTCACAGTAATGAATCCACATTTTCTTTGGCTAGTTTCACCAAACATTGTTTTAACACCCAGCACACATTAAGGTTTCGTTGTCGTCTTTACAACACATTTTAAAGCTTGTCGTCTTTTCGTGATTTATGTTCTGACACCCACATCGAATGAAATCCACATTTTGTCGTCGGTATGAAGACTTCTTTATTTAGAGCTGAGGACAGATTGAGACATATTCCAAGAGAGGGTTTCTGATATACCACTCCAGTTCCTTCTCAAAAAAATTTTTTACAAGGGGAACAATATGAGCCTGACGGTCCCGTATCCATAGTAATCCAAGTCTGAGAACCACAGATGACGACATTTGCGTTTTGGTGTCTGGTCGATCCACCAAAATAGTAAATTGTACTCCCATGGGTTTAATGGATTTATAATGATATAAAGTTCCACATCAGGACGGATTCAGTAGGTTTGAGAAAGACGGTATCCGAACGCAGCCGACTGCAGTGAGAGTGCTGGAGTGACTGTGAGATTCTCGACGCCGCCTCCGGAGAGTTCCAGACTGTTCTGGAGGCCTCTGATAGGCACGCGGGGCGCATGCGCACAACGCTTTCACAGGCTTAATATAGTAACAAAAGCAGAAAGATGTGGTGCCATGGAGACAGAGCTTTTTCAAAACACCTCTGCATAAAAATGTTTCATACAGGCCTGGACTGAGCTCTAGGCACGATACACTTACTTGACAGTAAGGTTTATAATTTAGACAGATGGGGGCATTTTTTATTAAAATTATAAAAATCTATTGAGAAAATAGAATAAACACTTTATTATTTGTATATAAAGGAAAATACATTACATTGTATTATAGCTTCTGACCTCCATTACTGTAGACCTTTGGACACAGAGATTATTCTGTTACTTATTAGCTTAAAACAGCTCAGACCTGGTCAGAGTTCCTTATTTAATAGCCCCCTCCAAGCTTTATTTGACTTGCAGGGCATTTTGTGTTGTATAACTAAGGCAAATAAATAAACACAACAACAAAACAGCCTGATTATAATCAATTTGGTCAAATTTATTGTGTCTTACACATGCATTTTTTAAGTGATATTTTTTAAAGAGAGGCATTTTCCACATATCAAGTCTTATGTACATACAAAACATTTGGTCAACATCCCATCCTGCAAACTGTTCCAATGCGTCTTTTAATTAGAACTTCTGCCACGTTGATAATAAAATCAATTCCTTTGTTTATTTCATGCATCACTTCTTAGGATTGATCTGTTACAAACCATCTGATCTTCTGTTATGCACAAATTCTGGTATGAACACTGGTCTCTGAAACAACTCTCCCTATTTGTGGTCATTCCCACAAATCAGTTTTGCGGCATGCCTAGCAGCCTGTAAAATAGGCCATGTCTGGAAAAGTGCGGAGAAAAAAAAAGGAGATGATGAAATATTTTTGTATTTCCATATTTTTAACCAGCCCCATTGCCTAAAACCATCCATCCGTCCGTCCGTCCCTCCCACCCACCCAAAACTCCAATATCGGACATTTAGATATTACATATTCAGAACTTAATAATCGGGACCATTTGATTTTACATATACTATTATAGACCTAAGTGTTGGACCTTTGAGAAGCCTCACTGTTATCTTTATCAATTGTGTTGTACCCTCTGAATGTGCAGTAGAGACAGTCCCACAGGCATATTAAGGTTTTTGGTACTAATGTTGAATGAAAAGACTACCCTGTTATGAGATTGTTGCCTGCTTTTCTTTGTTTGTGCTGACCAAACACAGGCAGCAAAATGCCTCCCAGGTAGCATTTTTAAAAAGCCTCATTCTGTTGAGGAGGAGTCAGACGGGCGGCAACTATGTGGTGGACAAGAACGACATGTTCTGTTTGCGTCACTTCTCCTATAAATGTCTGTGAACTGTGACTGCCTCCACTTGCTTAAGCTCACTTAAGCATTATTCAGTACTATGACTACAGTACTCCGTATCTGCACAATACATTGACGTTACAGCAGTAATAGCTCAACTATTAAGGCGTCAGAAATGCTATAGCAAACACCAGCCTGTTACTTTCTCACTTATTCCCCAACACATATTATTAATTAGGTCACACATGCTATATGTGAACAAGACAAACTGGGTAAAAGGGGGATTCATATTTCAGAGTCAAGAGTTTCTTCTGGAGATGTCTGTCCTTGTTGTGCTACGGTGAATACTGTCATTTCGTATATCTCTGGGTTAGTTCACCCCAACACCATTTTGTGCAAACCTACTTCTGTGATATAAGTGTAAAAAACAAACAAACATGTACCTAGCAATAGTAGCAGTTTCTTTTTCCTTATAATTAACTGTTGTGACTAATTAGGAAGACGGCGAGTCAGAAATGATCAAATCTCACCTACAAATTTATTTAATTTCCGAACATGTTATATTACATCTTTTTTCATTTTACTGTGTGGTTTTGTTGGGGTTGGTTCATTTCCTTGTGGGAGTAATGAAATATTTTCAATTGATTTAGCTTTTAAAATATGTCTACAGCATCTAGTCAAAGCAAAAATATATCTTATGACATTTTTGCCATGTGGTGCCAAAGGTTTTTGCCCACATCAACTTTTAGTTTAGTTATAATCTAGAGACCAAAACCTTTTTGTTTGAAACCCACAAAATAACAGTGACAGAGACTTTCGACTTCCAACATTGCTTGGGGTGACAATCTGCCAATGAGATAAAAAAGTAAATGGTTATAATTCCAATGGATGCTTGTTATTTTCCCCTTTGTAGGTCATACATACCTTTTCAAGGCATAACATTTAAATCAATCTCATACCAGCACAGCAATTCCTAGTTGCCAAGTGACTTGGGTATCAGCAAGTAATTTTTGTATTTTATATTCATAGTCTACTCTAAGGAAATGTGTGTTTATGACCTTAATAATTATCTTTGACCAACAGTCATTTTAAAAAAAAAAAGTTTTATTTAATAAGAAGTCATAATCTATAATATTTGCCAAAATCAACTAGTTTAACTCTGGATTAGAACTAAAGTAAATCGAAGCAGTAATGCATCAAAATACTTGTGAATGTTTTAGAATTCTGATGACTAACTTCATAATTTCTAAAAAAAAAAAAACTAACTTGGAAATGAATAAACAAACTGCTGCACTGATACAAACTGATTTGTTAATCAGTGCCAAATGAATGCAGGAACTGATGAAACAGATGGGTTCAAAATGAGGGTATAAACTGATGAAAAGACAAACCAATTTACCGTGTGAAAAACTTTTTTTTTTTTTTTTTTTTTTACCATTTTCAAAAACAAACAACAACAACAAAAAAGATTGTATTTATTTTTTATTAATCTTGAATTTTGGATATTATCTCTAGACTCTCAGCTTAGAGTTTCCCGACCCGAGGAGAAGATCTGATCATCACCTTGAAAACCATACTGCAGTTTACAAGTATTTTAATCAGCTCAAGTTACTTTTTAGAAGCTTATCTCCTGAGACGAAATTAGATTCATAACTTGTTGCAGACGTAAGTCAATTTACGTCAGAAAATTAGAAACTTTTAACATGCTCTGATAACTAATGATCAAAATCTTTTGTTTCCTAAGACGAACCTCTGACAAAAAGCTCTCAGAAGCTCAGTGAAGTTCCAGCTTTGTGATATGATAGGATGCCATAAGTGCAACAAGTCTGGTTGTAAAATTTCCTCAGAGCTAAAAATGCCACACTCAACTGGAAACCATTGGGAACATTGACAACTCACACATAGAATCAGCCAATGGCCACTGAGGAACAAGTTCAAAAGGCCTTCAAGCCTCAAAACCTCATTATACCAGAAGAGCAGCGCAAGAATAGTAGAATTTGTGGGTTTCCATGGTTGAGCAGCGAAATCCTAGCCCTACAAGTGCAACGCAACTAGATGCAGTCATTAAAAAAAATAAAAAAATTCTCATGAAAGGGTGGTCAAGAGTCCAGTCTTCTGTGTTGCCTAAACCATATCATTCATGTGAACTATGGGATTGTTCCCGTTGTACAGCAAATGTACCCCCAGCAACTTAGGGAAAACAGATCCCCTATTACTGCTTCAAAGTTGCCAGGAAAGAAAATGTGGGTTGCGACTGTTTCTCTGTGTTTTGTAGACAAACATCTGCGAATGGCATGTGCTTTATTTCAATCCTGATTATTCAGATTATCCAAATACGTAGGGCTTTGGTTTGTGGTCATCAGCTGCAGGTCCACCCATCTATTTTTCAACCCATTAAAGTTGGATCAATCACAGCTTAAACAAGAGATGCTTTGTCTTCGCTTTAATGGCAAATGACAGACACCTTCAGTCTGACTCTGTGTCTGCGTTAAAAATGGAGGTAGGCTGTCTAATGTCTGCAATATGTGCGGATATTGCGCAATCAAATATTCTGGAGGTACGTCTTGTGCACCGAGAAGCATAAACCGAACTCGATTTAAAAAATATATAGGCTATATCATCCTATAAATTTCAAACATAGTCTCATTTGCTTTGTATTCAAACTGCCTCGCCTTACTGTATTTAACAGGCAGTGATGGGATCCTCCTGCGAGCTTCTCAGATGTCAAAGCACCATCGCTCAACCAGGGGTTTTCTCGCGCATGCGCACGGGCATAGAACTATCTCATCGGGAAGAAGGAAAAAAAAAAAAAAAAGAAAAGAAAAGAAGTTCACACACAAAGCCACGCCTGCGCGGTGCGCCTCTCATTTACAAGCAAAGTTGCTGCATCTTTTTAGGAAGCTACATGCTTTCTTTCGACACCCAAAGGTCGCGTGGTGTCAGGGACGCGCCTAGTCACGGGAACAGAACCGGAGCGCGCTCGCGAGGAGAGTGCAAGCTCGCGCCGCTTACACCAGCGAGGAGAGAGTATCAAACAGCGTGCAGGGGGGGGAATCCAGCCTAATGGTTTCACAACGACACAGTCAATGATTCGCGTCAAGCAGGCGACGGTCCGTTTCCTCGCCCGGCTTCTTTCACTCTGCAGGTCTTTTGTATTTTGCACGGGGAGAAACTGACACAGCAAACTCATCTGTATGATCGGGGAGCAGGAGCACACAGTATGGTCCGGGAAACCAGACATTTATGGGTGGGAAATTTACCCGAAAATGTACGAGAGGAGAAAATTATTGAGCACTTCAAACGGTGAGTACGGATATTATTAGGATATGTGTAAGAAAATGTTTTCGTTATTTTCATTTTCATTATTATTATTATTATTATTATTATTATTATTATTATTATTATTATTATTATTATGCACGGCCAGCATCTCTCCGTCTGTGCTGTGACATGTTTGCAAGCGCAGTCGGGATGAAGCAGGAGGTTTCCCCCTGTAGCGAGGTCCCGTTTGGCAGCTGTGCTGTCAGCTCGCTGCGCTTTCAGCGGAGACTCATCCGCTCGGCTCGCAGACATATGGACGCAGCCACTCCACTCATTGCCTGCCGTAACTTGCCTCCCCCTCGCGTCGGGCCGGCCCGGCGCGCGTTCCCATCAGGTTACGGGGCTGACTTTCAGTGCAGCCCACCTTTGCTCCCGATCACCGCAGAGGAAGACACAGTAAGGCAATGTAAACAAACCCCCCAGCCCTTTCCCGGAGTGGGGGGGCTGGAGAGCAAATGCGTTTTGCAGCCTGGATCTTGGCGGTTCGGATGTTTTGGCTCAGACGTCGTCCAGACAATTTTTTTTTTGTTTTTTTTTTTGTTTTTTTGTGCACAAAGTGTGCTTGATTAGCACTATGAATCTTTCGGAGTCCACAGTATCCGTCTACAACCTCTCCCCACTCTCTCCATCGCGACCCCCCCCCCCACACACACACACACCTCTCTCCTCGTTCCTCTCTGAAACTCAGCAGACACTCTGGAAAACTTGACATGACATGTTTCGTCTTTGTGTTGCCATAAAATGCATCAGTTAGACACTCAAAGCAGTGCTGCTAAGAAATAAAAAGAAAAAAAAGAGCTATTTCGACAATAGTCGACAGAAAGGATATTTTCATCTACACTCAGAAGAGTTTGATAAAAAGGAAGAGTGTTACATTATCTGAGAGATGAGAGAAAGTACATTTTATTCTGTTTGACTTAAAGTGCTGAATCCTCAGTGCCCTTTAAATTTCACACCTGATTTCTCTTACAATCAAATAACATTCTATGATAATAATAATAAAAAAACCCCGTCATTTATTTTTCTCACGGAATCCTTGTCCTTCCTGTAATTCATATTTTAAGGCCCAAGCTCTCCCCCAACATCGATGCTAAAGCACATTGTTGTTGACATTGCAATTTCGTCGGCTTGCGCCACGTTGTCACTTAAAGTGCAAATTTGACGTGAAAAGCCCCTCTCTCTCTCTCTCTCTCTCTCTCTCGCTTCTCTGTGTTTAATATCGCGCTGACATCTGCATCATTCCTGCACACTGTAATCAAATAATGACACCGTGGTAAATGTTCCCTCGTGACATTTCCTATTACAAAACGCGCGCGGCCCGGTGTCACACAATGCGTGGGCGGTATCACGCGGTGGTAAATGGGATTGTAAGTGGCATCCGGCTGACGTTCGGCGTGTTTGCATAGGAAGTAATTGCACTCGTGTATTGATGATATGCATAGGTGTACGTCACCTGGAATTATGATTGTTGTCCTGGAAATAAGGTTGGGGGGGAAGAAACACGCATCACTCTCCATTAACATCTGTTTGACACTTCTATTAGGGAGATATTACATGTGTGGCCGATTGCACTTTAAATTACACATAAGGGAATGTTTGACACCTACTCTACTGATAGGAAAATAATAATCAATGGTGTTATAGTTTCAAAGTGTTAGGGTATACAAATTAATGTGTGTGATATGTCCGTATGTGTGTTTTAGCATTTCTCACATTATAACTCCCATTTTACCAAAAAATGCTACATTGTGAGAAACCTCTGCTTCTTATAGGTCCCAAAGTATGGGGCTCATAAGAAGAAGTGCTGTTTTTGGGGTTAGATGTAAGGTTGGGTCAGGGTCATGGTTAGTATACCACCAAGACACAGGGCAGCCATCTTGGATCATAGAGACAATATTTGTAGCCTTTAGCTCTGATTACACAGCTCTGATCACATCATTGTTTTCCCCTCTTTATTGCCTTAAATATACTTTTCTGACTCATGACTTTTCTATCCAATCTATTGTGGTAACAATGCATTGCAGAGCAATATGTCATCAAGGTTTTCCCCAGAAAACTTGCCAAGCCCTGTGGTTGGGTGCTAGGTCAGTCATTCATCCAAAAGCTTCTTGTGTTTTTGAGCTAAAAATGTTTAAAGTTGACAGGAAATTTGAAAATATCACTTGATAATTATGTGTTATTGAAATACTTGAAGATTAATACCTGAACATCAACTATAAAGTCTTTAAAAAATGCAAACATTTTAAAAAGACCTAAATAAATAAGCAATGCTTAGCCTGGTGGGGGCACAAGTAAAGCCTGGTGGCCCGCCAGGCTTATAATACACTGGGTTAAAATGTAGAGTTTTTAATTATTGTCTAGTCAAGATGAAGTCTACCCTACAAATCAAACAAACTAAAAAAAAGATTCCATGAATTTGCAGCTGATGGCGCTTCCTTTGAGTTTGTCAATTAGCTTGTTTTTATTTGCATGCTGAGAATCCACTGAAAGCCACCCAAGTGTGTTTGCAAACGTCCGCTAGTTAGCTCAGTTCTTAGTGTCATCAGCACAAATATAAACAAAGCAGACTTTACACTTGTTTCTTCATTTGCACTTTCTAAAACCCTCTGGACGTCCTGAAATCCTGATGTGGAAATCCGTTTCTCTTTCCCTATCTGTGTTTTTATTGTTAGTGTACATTGATTGGTGGAACAAAACAAACAAACAAAAAAACATCACAAGACTGCCTTTAACTCCATCTTTTATTCTTCTCTTCTCCCCTCTCCCATCCTTTAGTCAGATTCCACCTCCCCTTTCTCTCCTTGTGCGTTGCAGCCTGTGAGGAAACATCCGTTCTCCTCTTATTGGATTGGCTCCTTCACTTAGTGGCCCCTTCACTCGCCGCCCCCTTGGCTTGTTGGGGGTGATGATGATAAAATTGGAATATCTCTGTGCTCATCAGCGTGTTGCCCCCCCATGTATATTAACACCTCAGATAGCCTCCTTTTCTGAAGGTTGTTCAAGGGAACGCATGTACCGATACACAGAGGGAACAGAGCGAGAGCCAGTTGAGAAACGGCAAAGGAGAGCGAATAAACTAGACAGGAAAGTAACAGAAGAGTGGTTCAAAGAAATAAATTTTACTAGGATTAAAGTCGGAAGGTGCTGCTTTCGGACAACAGAGAGGAAAAAAAAAGTCAACAGAGAGGAAAAAAAAAGTGCATTGATGTTGCTGGTGAATTAGGATGAGAGATGTGTAATGTGACTCCATGGGATCGTTCTAGACCAGAGGTGTGTTATCGTAAGCTGTTCTCACTCCACACGCGTCCACTGTACACTTGTGGTAATGTAAAACATCTCACCATCTCCTCCTCTCTTCCCCGGAGCACATACCCCCCCTTCTCCGCAGCATTGTTTTCCGTGTGGGTGTGTGTATTTGTGTGGGAGGTACAGGAGCATGCCAAGTCCCAGATCAGATTTGAAAATTGACTGTTTTGGACAGCTGATAGCTATAAAAGACGTTTCTTCTTCTTTCATTTCCCAGGGAGATCCTCCTTTGATGTTGGATGGTAGTCGGCGAAGCTTTGAAGCTCAACCAGAGCAGCTCACTGCACTACTCGATGCTGTGTGAGGTAAAGTTTGCTGTGTGTTTAGACAAGCATACATTACCAGGGTTATGACAACTACATCTATGACATGAGACAAAGATTAAATTTGATGAAAACTAAGACTCTATCTTGTCCAGTTCGACTTGTTGATATATTTTTCTACTTCATGAAGCCAAAATAGCATTGAAATTGTAAAATAGAAATGAGCCAACATATTGTAGATTCAATAATAAACTGTGAAATGTGGCATTTTGTTGAGTACAAGCTGAGAAGCAGATTTAGGGTTTTAGCTGCTATTGGTTAGCAATATCCTCACATTGTTGATGAACTGTTTTTGTCTCGTCTATTACGATCACTGTTTATTTTTTCTTAAATATAACTGCAATGATGCCTGGCAAATGACTTGAATTACTAACTCTGTCAAAACGACATGGCAACAACTCAGTAACTACTTCTTCCTTTTATACTTCAGATTAAAAGTGTCAAACTTGGACAAAAATCACACACAAGAAAAAGTGACATTTTCTTCTTTCTACCAAAACTAAACTTAAACTTGTTCTAATCAGAAACTTTGATGCTTAAGTAAAAGTCTATCTTAATTTCCGGACTATAAGCCGCGGCTTTTGTCACACACTTTCAGCCCTGCGGCTTATACAATGATGCAGCCTATCTATGCATTTTTTTCTAACAGCCGCCAGGGGCGCTCGAGCAGAAAAGGTAAGAGTGAGACGGGGGGATATATGTGTAGAGGAAGACGCAAGTTTAATGTAACTTAACACGTCTCAGTGCTCAGGAGGAAGATTAAGAAGCTCTCAGTGACTTTT
>CAEFZY010069129.1:0-54240 GCA_903066815.1 Brachyrhaphis roseni
CAACGGAGGGACTAAATACACAGGGAGGCAATCAGGGATACAAGACACACCTGGGATCAATCGAGGGGAGACAGGACAACAAGGAGAGCACAGAGACACAGAACTAGACATGAACTAAACACAGAAAAACACGGATCATGACATTATGATACTTTATTTTGTTGTGGTCTTGGGATGTAATTGTGACTGAGTTTTGACAATGTTCAGTAAATTAATGTTTTATTCAGTCAAGTACCAATTTATAGCTCTATCGATGTTTCAACTTTTTTGTTGTAGTTATAAAGCCTTGCTTTTTCATTCAATCTTAATGTTCCATCTGCAGTAATTTAGTTAACCCTCTTTCATTGTTCCTTGAAAAAGATGAAAGAGATTCAGTTTTTGATCTCATGAACTACGGCATCATGATCAAAAGCCTGTGTTGTGTGAAGCATAGCCTACAGATAAATCCCCGTTTTCTTTGTATCTAAGTAAGCAAAAGGAAGATGTATACATAACTGTTGCCCCTAGTGATGTACTGTAACATCCTTGTCAAACTATTGTATAGCTGCCTTTTTTGCTTCAGTGCTGAAGAAGACACAATGTCATAGGAATCTAAGGCTCCAGCATCTCTAGTAGGCATTTGACACTGTAGCAGACATCACTTGATCACTAGATAAGCCAGGGTGCTGTGAATTTTTTAGACAAGTCAAAAAATGTTGCCGCATGAGCACCACAGCTCTCTCAAATAATTTATACGGCACATATGTGCCACTCATACAGAACTGATATGTCTGTGTGTTATGTATCCCAGCAGTGATAGAATAATTTTTGATTAATCTCACACTATTTGCAGATCCTTCACTTACCTTAGAATACCAGAAGCTTGAAACTAAAAGCTAAACTGATGACATTTGTGATAAAAGCTGTTAATAATCTGGACCACCTGAGGGAACTCTTTCTCTTTCTCTTAGAGAAATGAGCAGTTTCCCAGATACT
Source organism: Brachyrhaphis roseni (assembly GCA_903066815.1). Taxonomy (NCBI): domain Eukaryota; kingdom Metazoa; phylum Chordata; class Actinopteri; order Cyprinodontiformes; family Poeciliidae; genus Brachyrhaphis; species Brachyrhaphis roseni. The sequence goes on from CAEFZY010069129.1 coordinate 976, forward strand.
CAGTTGATCTTTAAATTTAAAGAAATAAAAACAATTATGAGACAATAACATAAAGGTAAAAGCAACCTTTTATGTCCTGACATATCAGAATTCCACATATATGAACTATGTCCATGCACTGCAGCTTGTTTGTGGTGCAACACTGATTGTCAGAGTTAGATGCTACATTTATAACCTAAATAATATAAGATGCAGAGGTATTTGATGCTTATTCTACTTTGGAGTATACCTAGTATTCCATTTGTTCTCAAGAAGCATTGTATATAATATTAAATATTATTTAATATTTTATTTTAGTTCAGGCTAGGCACTTGTCATGATCGTATATCCGTAGTTGCCTTTAAACGTATACCTTTTGTATAATTTTACCTAAAAAAATTAAGCTATGTAATTTGCTAAAAATTTTGAAAATATGGTTATTTCCTTTTACCATTGATCAATAAATATACACTTTTAAAATTGAGTATTCCATTAGACCTCAGCATGTAAGATGAACTCTAATGACTGAAGTTGATTAGACAGCGGGGGGGTATTTAAAGACAAAACCAACTCATAATCAGTTATCAGACATGAAATAAATACAAAGAAATTAGTTCTTATTTCATTTTCACATTTATCACAAGAATAATATGTTTTAGACCATCAATAACATAATCTCTGCAAGTTTGTTGAGCTCTATTGAACATTATGTTGAACTATTTCTTTAAGGATGACAATGTTCTTAATGTTGGCTTAATAAGTTCATATCACAACATTCATTAGAAAGAAATGCCCTTACTATTCAGACAGCACTTTGAAAGCATTTCAATATCTGCCTACTAAATTAATAGAAAATTGGATTCACTGCCTGGGCTTTCATTATATCAATAACCCATATTCCTTTTTATGATGGAAATGGTTTCTATAATAGCTCAAAGATTAAATTATTGACAGTTCACTATGTTAATTTGACCAAATGTTATGATAGCCAGATGTGAAAATCCAGCCTTTTAAAAGTCCATAATGAAGCTCTTAAAGACCTTGTTCTACAACAAATGCAACTCAACAAAACATGCGCAGCTCTCCCACCACACATCCTTACTCACTGCTTTTACAGAGTAATGAACACTGATAAGTAACAGCTTTTCAATAATTCCCACAACCTAATAATTCAGGCTAACTGCCTCACAATCACTCTGGGCTTTTTACTATTTTTCACCTGCCTTTGTTCTCACTGTTCATCACCTTGGTAACACCAAAAGGAAGCAAGGTAATGAGGGAGAAGCTTTGATGTGTAGACTGTACAGGGAAGAAGAGCATGCTTGATATTTTTCTCTAACCTGATGAGTTTTGGCATAACGTTCATCTTTTCTTTGTTTTTTTTTTGTGATACCTATTTCCCTGAAGAAAAATCAAAGGAAAAGCACAGCGGATCCTGCTTTAATTTGATGTTTTGTTCAGGAACTTTTTGTGTGATGCATCCACTCACAAGGTGTGTTGAGATATCAGAACTAAGAAGCTAAACTTTTTTTTAAAACATGTTGTCACAGATTGACGGAGTCTCACCGAAAAGCCATCCGTGTCATACAGAAAATGCGTTATTTTGTGGCTAAGAGAAATTTTCAGGTAAGAACATATTTTTTAATTACTATATGATGTTTCTGTATAACTCTTGGTATCTTTTTTTTTTTTATCATAATGGAATACAGTATAAGGACAGAGGTAAACTATATATATATATATATTTCCTTTTACCAAAATAGGTCTAAAAAGCATTGTAATATTTCCAAAAGGCCTATTTTAGTTTATTATTTGAAAAATAATCTTTTCAGCAGCTATTTTAAATGAGTCCAGACTCTAGACATTAGAATACGCCGCAGGGGTCCCCAAAGTCGGTCCTCGAGGGCCGGCATCCTGCACGTTTTAGTTCTCCCCCTGGTAGTACCAACAACCTTTTCAGCATGTCAGTGTTCTTCTCAGGCCTTCTAATGAGCCATCATTTGATCCAGGTGCGTTAAACCAGGGAGAGAACTAAAACATGCAGGATGCCGGCCCTCGAGGACCAACTTGGTGGACCCCTGGAATACGGGAAGGGCAATAGTCTGGAAAGAGCAATATCAGTGACCTTTATACCTGGTCTTTGGGATTACGAGTAGATTTTGCATTGAGGAGCCAAGGACTGAAGTAAAAGGATATGACTTTATTCATTAATATAGAAAAAGTGTTGTCCTTGCATGATCATGAAAGACAAAATCAGAATTTTCAAATTAATTCTTAAATGAACAGGTGACAAGTGTAAAAAACGAAAACAGGAGAGACGTAGGTTGTTTTGTTTGTTCTTGCAGTAGAGATTTGAACCAGCAGAATGTTTTCAAGGGCTTTTTGTTGACACATGTGAAAAGGGATCTAAAAGTAATGTAGGTGAGATAAAACAAGCACTGGGTGATAATATCCCCTTTGCAGGAGCCAACCAGATTAAAAACAGAGGCCGGGAGAATATGAAGAGGGTTTTATGTTTTTTTAGAATAATGCTGATGTCTTAAAACTTTACAACTGTGAAGGATGATAATGATTAGGAAGCAAAGTAATCTTATTGAAAGAGCTATTATAAGTTCTTCAAAGTGAAAATTATAAAATCTACTTTGTAATTTAGCTTTAACACATTTTCTTCTTAAAACTAGAAATGTTAACAGTATTCAAGAACTGTTCTGTTTTTGATAAACATGACTGATTAACCAGAGCCACTAGGTCTAATTTAGAGCAGCACTTGTGATGAAATTATCGAATAAAAGCGTTAAGATCATTGCCATGAACTGAGTTCAGGTCAACTAAAGCTAGAAAAACATCAGTTGCTGACTAATTAAGAATCTGTTTTTCTAACTTCAGTTTATAAAGAATATTAAGGTGCTAACCAGAAGAATTTAAATGCAATGTCTACAAAATAAACTACTTCATACTCATACTTGATTGGCGTTAAAAAAGGCTTAAACTGTATGTTGAGATGACTGTAAATTGCATCAGTTTGAAATATAAGAACTCAAAACTAGTGATTTATCTGGTTTATTGTAAAGCCTCATTTCTCAGAAGCAGAGCTGAATTAAACAAAGCTGCTTCCATATATTCAGCCTAATTTTGCAATGGCTTGTCCTATAACTACAATGTAACAAACACATTATTGTATCTTAGTATTTAAAACCCTATTACAGATGTAGTTGTGTGAGCAGTTTACAGGGCCGACGCATTAAACAGCAATGACCAGCATTTTTCTGATCACAAGAACTCATCCACAGCAAACTGTAAATGAGCCCTTACAGGGTTTCGTCCACACTTGCCAATTAAAGCAAAACTGATAAAAAAAATAAAAAAAAATGATGTGTGTACAGAATTAATCTTTAGTGTGTGGGCTATAAATGTCCCCAACGCAGTAAATGCACACCAGTCTCGGCAGCAAAACAAGACTAAAACTTTTACAGTGCTTTTTAAAAGAAAAAAAAAAACTGAAACCAAACTAAAAAAAAACTGTAAAGTATAGGTTTTAAATGTCATTTAATCAATAATTTAATCAATGTTTTGGGTTTTTTTGCTGCTTGTTTTTGTTTTTAGCAAGCTCGTAAGCCGTATGATGTGCGAGATGTGATTGAACAGTACTCTCAGGGTCACCTCAACCTCATGGTGCGGATCAAGGAGCTTCAGAGAAGGTATCCTCTTTAAGTAAAATGAGCTTATATTAATTAGTTCCCTTGAGTAATGAAATGTGTTTATGATGTATGTCTTTTTGCAAGTATATCAAGAAAAACAATCCTTCCCGAAAATATCTTGGAACACGGAAGAGTGTGAGGGTGACAGAGGAAACACAGAGGAAATCTATAAATATTCTTCTGACGTTAGCTCTCTATTGTTTCTCTCAGACTAGATCAGTCTTTGGGGAAAATGACTTTGTTCCAGACAGGTTCAGGTAATAAATCACTGCACTTCTACCTGAAAATGGATTATAACTGTGAAAAAAAAAAACATTTCTCTTAATGGTCTCTTTTATTTATTTATATTTTTTTACATTTCATTGCCTAATGTCAACCTCTAAAGACCGCACCAGAGATAAAGGAAACAACTCAATTGGATCCAGGCTCAACAGGATGGAGGACAAGGTAGGAACTGTATAATGTTAGTAGAAATGTACAGCCCTCCTTTTACTTCAAGTGGTTTGCACATTTTTATTTATTGTTTTTACATAAAAGTCTTATATTTAAATCAGACAATGTTCATTTTGTATTCATAGGTTGTGGGCTTTTATGAAGAACAACTTATGAATGTCCTCTTGAGAGAATTTTGACAACAGAGTTAACTTATTAAATGTTAAACACAATTGAAAGTGGTTTTGGATATGCCAACAGTTGCTTTTTTTCCCCATCATTTGTTATAATAAAATATGAAATGTGTGTTTACTCTTTTTTAATTATTAATTCAAGTAACAAACTTGAATATTGCAGATATTTTACAAATATGAATTGAATTCACTACCCACAATTCCTCTTACAAGAGTTAACAGATACACACTTAATAAAGCAATACATGTCAAATAATGAATAAATCAGATGTTTCTAGAATTCCTTAAGTTATGAAGGTTCTTGTTATTATTACCAGACTTAGTGATCTGTCTTAATATGTGCTGTACTTAACATTTTCTCTAACACACTGTAGACAAAAATTGTTTGCAGAATATATTGTGCAATCCATAATTTTAAACTTTATTGATACTTAGATAATGTAATTGAATATATATCAAAAAGAGTGTGTTATTTCTTTACCATTTGACTTCTTAGTTAACCTTTTGATAAATTAGACACATTTAGATAAATTAATTTAACCATAAAACTGTTGATGTTGCATATTGGCATATCATTCTGGCAATAAAATGATGTGGCATTTATTCCCAAGATGCTTGAATGTAATCTTGTGATGGAAACAAAAACAACCCATCTAGTTCAAAATGATTCATTTTACCAATATTTTTGAAAATCTCACAGATAACACACATGGATCAAACACTGAATCACATCGCAGAGTCCCTCACCTTCCTGCTGGGCCAAAGGGATGCCGGTGGTGGTGAAGTCAGAGGCCGGCTGAGACCTCGGCTCAGACGAACCTGTAATGTCCTCCACAGCCAGGACAGCCTGCCGACTAATGACAAGCTGTCTTCTTCCCCTTCATCCTTCTCCTCCAACAACACCAACACCGTGCTTTGCCCCAACCCTCCACTCAGCTCCACTGCCAGTCAGGATGAGAGCTGCTGAAACTTGAAACCAGACATCCTGAATGCGCTTCGCAATGTTTGCTCATCTGTTTATGACGGGTAAAGACGCACTGAACATATTCTCCTGTCTGTGATGAGCATATGTAGCTACAGCTGTTTGCTGAAATACTGACATGATGACATTTTGGTAAAACTCTTACCAGGACATGTGGCATGGGTAAGGATGAAAATGTATGAAGGGGGTGTAACCAATGCCTTTCAAATCATGTCTGTTGGGCAACTTCCATATAAGCTCTAACTTTGATCTATTGAAAAGTATTAAGATTTAAAACGAAATCTTTATTCTAGCTGTTTTTGTTTCTAAAATGCTAGTGAAAAAAAAGAAAGCTTCAATATTTAATGCTGAATATTATCTGTATTATTTTATTTTATTCTTAGAGTTTTCAAATACCATAAAAGCAAATGACAAAAAGGTTTTAAAATGTTTGTATAGTCATTATTTACTATTTGTTTCTGTAGCAGAAAAAAAAAACTGAAAACAGTTTTGCTGTCAGCAAAGACTTGTTCAGTTATATTTAGAAATCTACATTTTGTGAGAAATTTGAGGGCATCTTGCATGCATTGCACACCTAAGGTGGACTTAAATTGTCGCTTAGGTCAGAGGACAGTGAGGATCAAGATACAGCCATGCATTTGCTCCTCCTGATAACAATGACTTTGACAAAATCACAAAATACTATCAGTCCACCTTAGTACTTAACAGGTACAGCTAGGGGTGAACTGTTTAAATGTTGATATTTTTATAAGCAAACTTACCTCTTGTCTTACTTGCTGCTAAATGTGATGCTGAGGTTTGTTATATCACTGTCACAGTAATGAAAAAAACTATCCAGAAGGCTGATAAATCTCCATGTAGGTACTTTATGTTAAACACAAGCTTTATAACAGCCTGAGCAGTTGTCTCAGAAGGTGTGTGTATATATATATATATATATATACACCCTTTGCTGTTTAATTTTAAATTTGTTTTTTTATACAATTCTCAGTGGCACCTTAAAAAGAGTCTGTAGCTGTTGATTACTGAGGGAAAGTTTTGTAGCATTACCTACTCTCTCCTAAAGTTTGGCCATGACAAGAGCTGACATTCTGGGTATTCCCAAACCTGTTTTTATTTCCTTTTTCCTCTGAATAATTTTGCAGTTCACAAGCTAACACAATGTATCCTTTTTAGGAATCAGTTTTTTGAAGAACATTCATTAGCTGGAGTTGCCAGTGTTTTTTTTTTTTGTTTTTTTTTTTTCTCAAATGTCCTTATCTTAACAATAATTCAAAACATACTGAACCAAAAGGGCCACATTAATTTTTTTAAACACTTTCCTTATAAAATTTTTAAGTTTAATTATATTGAAGGACATTAAGACAATGTGTACCTGAACATTAACAGCAAAAAATAGCTAATAGCAAAATATAAAATAATGAATAAATGTAAAACGGGAGTAAAGTTCTTATCGGTGACACCTGGTCAATTGTCAGGCTGATCATCTTATCTGTAAGACACTTCAGTAAGGTGGTTAAATAAAGGGAGCGTCATTGGGCATTCATATGATCTAATACTGGATTTTGTATCCCAGAAAACTCCAGAACGGTACAGGATAACTTGTATCTCAGTCTTTCCACATGCAGAATGCTTATGAGTTCAGTCAGCCAGGTCTTGGAGGCTAAATGGAACTTCCAGAGTTTTAGAATAAATCTCTTAACAATCCTCATGCATAGAGTTAGAGCTTTGCGTATGTTGCAAGTTTTTCAAAGTGCTAAGTAGCGACAGAGCAGAGTGATAAAGACAGATGAAAACCACTGGAAGATGAACCAAAAAAAGCTACGGTGTGTAATCTTGGACAAAACCAAAAAAGATGCGCATGAGGACCTTCACTCGCCTTACATCTATTATGTAGTGAGCATGATTAGAACATTTCTTACTTAATCTAATTATAGAGTAATTTAATTCATGTACTGAGTCAACCAAAGACAGCATTAATTGAACAAGACTTGATGTTCGTTAATATTTCATCCCATGTTTCATCCTCAGTCTCAATATCAAGCTCACCTTTCCAGGCTTGTTTTATTTTTTTAATCTTAAGTACTTAAGAAGCAAACCAGCACTGAGATCAAATGTTTTGCTTCAGGGGGACCTAGGAGAGATTTTAACTATACATTATTCTCAGATGGTAATTTTGTAGTCTGTTGGACATAGAGTCTCAGTTATAAATATCTAAAATAATTGAGATTTTGATGAGAGAAGGAGAACAGAAAGAGAAGTCTTGTGGGATAGGCTTTTTCTTAGTAGCAGGGATGAACCACTCCGCCTTCTTAAAGCCATATTGCTAGTACATCATATTTCTGACATTGGTGGCAGAAATAGTGGGTTCAGTTCTTTAGATATTGATACAAGCTTCTGTCAGTTCGTGGTGTAACCAGAGATCTTCCCAAAGGAATTAAGCAAATGTGATTTTGACTGTTCAGGGTCTGATCCAAACAGGGCAACATTGTCTGCATATAAGGAAATGCTATGATCAGCTCAGTGTGAACAATGGATTCTATATACCTATTTAGCTGTTTTGCTAGTATTTTAGTGATTATCTTAAAATCTATGTTGAACATGGAAATTGGACGGTATGATGAAGGCTCTGTTTCATCCCTCTCTGGTTTCAGAATTAGTTATTTGATTTGCAAATTTGTATTAAAATTCAATACCAATTCGATCTTGTTCTGGGTTTTTCTACTTTGCATTGACCTGAAAGAGTTCAGTATTTCTGCCAGACATATTTCCGCGTAAAGGGCTTCACGAGAGGCTTCATCCAGCCTCAGTATGTTTACATTTTTTAGCCAGTAATCCACATCACCTGTCATTAGATCTGTAAAGCTCTTTTGTCCATAGCTCTGCTGGCTTGTTGCCCCGTAAACTGCCAAGCTAAAAGTGTACGAAGTATGTTCGAAATTCTGCCTCCTAAAGTGCCAGACTTGGTCGCAGACCTGTTGTATAAATCATGTTATACTTATATTTAAGCTTGAGAATATTTTTGCAATGTTTGAGAGTTGCCTAAACTAATCCTATTAGATTTTTCCAAAGCTGACTCGTGTGCAATAATTTGGCCTCTTATAACAACTTTGAGAGCTTCCCACAAGTGTCTCTAATTCCAAGATACTCTGTAATTCTTTTAGCAGATATGTTTAGAAAGGTTTCGTTCTGCTAACGGATGTGCAGAAATCCCATGCGGAGTACTGTCTGAGTGTCAAGGAGATCGGGGCGTGATCTGAGATCAAAACGTCATGGTATTTGTTTTTTGGTAAGCTTGGCATCCAATGAAAACAAATCAATGCAAGAAAATGATTTGTGCTTAAAAAGAGTATTTTCCATATATTTGGTTCTGGAGTTGCCGAATGTCAACTAAATTAGTAAAGGTGATAAGATTATTTAGAACCATTAGAGTGGCTCCATATTTTGCTTGCTGAGCTGTCAGGATTGAGGCAAAGTACTTTATGGTCCCCAGCTACTATTAAATTTATTTTTGAAAGGTCAGATGACTTTCAAAGGTTTTTCTGAACAATGCTGGATCATCAGTTTTGAGCCTGCAGATATTCAACTTTGTTGCATGAGTGGAATAAAGACAGCCCACAGATGAAATGATGGATTGACCGTTTGGTTCACATATTGTTGAAATGAAATGTGTTTAAAAGATATGCTTTTCCAAATAATGGCAACACAGTAAGTCTTGCTGGAACATGTGGATTGATGTATTTTATCTGTTCTGTGAGACTTCTGTTCAGATGCTCTTATAGTATGAGTCTCTTGAAGGAACAGTACATCATCAGCCAGAGATCTAAGGTGTGTGAAAACGTAATGTTATGCACATACTTCTGTTTACTGTAGGAGAGGAACAAGGTACAACATGTGAGGATGGGATGTCATGCCCCTTCGTATCATGACTGAAGCCACCTCTAATCACACCTCCTTGGGAAATGGTGTGATGACGACAAGTGACAGGCCCCACCTGCACTATATACCTGTCTGTCATCACTACCATTACTTAACTTGATAGCCACACTTTACCAAACCACACTGAGGAGCAGGGCAGCCATGTGTTGTATCTTGTTCCTCTCCTTTAGGGAACAGTAGTTGTGTGTATAGCATTACTTTCCGTTTTAGTTGACTCACTCAGTACAACTCAAGTATTGGACATTTATAAACGCCCTGCAGAGCAGCCATCAAACCTGGGCCGGGCATAGCAAGCTAGTGCGGCACTTCAGATGCAGCAGAAAATACAGAGTGAGTTAACATTCAAACATTAAAACTGTACAAATGTGTACAGTGAAGACCAGCTGTCCACAGTGCAAATATCAAACATCAGCACCCTCCAGATAGAGTCCAGGAAGTTGTTATGCCCCTGATGAAGTGAGCCCTCAAACCCTGAGGCATCATTAGATCCCTGTAAGCTAGAGAAATGGATTCCACAATCCAATGGGAAAGTCTGTCTGGACAGAGTCTTCCCCATTGCTTGGTTAGCAACACAATTATCAAAGATGAGTTATGAGTGTGATGTTTGCTGATCATTTAGTTTCGTTGCATCAAGAATTGTAAGGTTAGAAATAATAAAAGGACGCCACATCTTTGAACGGATGCCTGCAGTTTTTTCTGATACAAATCACCACGCCCTTTAGTTCAATAAATATATATATGGCATGTATACATGCCTATATACATATACATATACATTCCTATATAAGTATATAGGCATGTTGTGGCTTTTTAGATGCCATAATCCATTTTTTCTGATTCTATTTAAAACCTTTATTTAGCCTTTGTACTAGAGAAGTGATTTGTATGTCTAATGGTAATTAGACACTTGACATTGATTCAATATAATTTCCTTTATGTTATAACTGTCAGGAATACGCTACAACAATAAATGATTGAAGATTTTAAAAAGTGTATTATGGTTGATTGAAAATAATCACATAAAGCTTCTTTGGCTTTTTATCTTTTTTGGTACTTTTCATTTAATCTCATTCAAAAGAAAGACAATTTGAGGAATAAATCAAGCTACTTTCAGTAACTATGCAAGCTTGCATTTACAGCAATATTTCTTTCAAAGCTACAACAAGGGGGTGGATTCTTATACAAACGGTTAATAGTCTGTTTTTTTACATAAGTAACCTTTAGGCAGCAGATGGTGACCTTTCTCCCGCTGGCCATCCATGGGGTGCCGAGGCATTCCTTCACACAGCTGACCATGTGGTGAAAGAGCCTAAGTGACCATCTGCCTCTGGTGACCATAACAATAGGCAGCACCCTCCTGAAGTGTGCTATGGGATTTTGGCCTTTGTACTGACTAGGAACTGGTGAGAGGAGAATTTTATTACATTGATTCCGGCGTGGTTAAACTTTCTGTTTTACCCCTTTAATTGGTGCTGTTTAGGTAATAAATAGACAAACAAAGGTACAGGACCAGTTTGGATGGAGATTACCAGAAAAATAACATACTAAGAATATTTACTCTAAAACCTATCTTGTTTTACAATGGACAGAAAATCTACTTTGTTTTCATCTACGACATAAAACAATTCAAAGTTAAAGTCAATGACAACGGCAGCTGCTTACCTTTCTGCCCTGTTTATTTATTTGTTTATTTTTAAATTGAGGTTACTTGACAGTGTCTAGTTGTTTTGTTCCTATCGAATTTTAATTCAGTCTAAGATGCAATATATCCAGCCATTTTCTTTTGCCTGTATGTATTGTGATGATTCTGACATTCTGTACTTAAACAGAACACCAAGACAAAATTTGGTTTATTTACATGTCACCGATTCATAACAGATTTCATCTCAAGACATTTTAACAGGCAATATAGAAATATGTTCAATTCAGTCCAATCATAAGTTCAGGTTTAAGGAAAAACATTTGATTTAAATAAGTACTCATTGGTTCAGTCATATTTTTAATATGGTGTATTGAAGTTGAATCTGACAAGACAATTGGTAAAAGAAAATATTTTGTTTCAGGAAATACACTCAATTATGTCGAGTCATTGGCTTTGCAACAGTTCCTTTTCCTGAACAAGCATGTGGCAACAGTGGCTGGTTGATTTCATCGGGTTGTTAACTTTGTCACAATCCTTCATAGTAAGCATACATGTGATGATGGTGTGAAAAAAGACTCCTTTTTAACAGGAACAAACCTCTACGGGAGCCTGGCTCATTGTGAACAACTCATTTCTGCTGTGACTGAGGGTTTAATTAGATATGACAGGCATAGACAAACAAATGAACAAGACCAAAAATTTACACGTTTCTAATAAATAAATAAATCATAATATTTTATTAATAATATTAATATATCTGATAAGGTTACAAATTAGTTTGCCCCTTTGCCGGATGCTCCCCCCATTTCATACCCATGTGTTAACATTTTAATTTGAACTTACTCCCACTTTGTATACATAAACCTACTTTGTACCATTGGGTACAGCTTTATTTCTCCTGAGAAGTTTTAGGAAAACATTTAAAAAAAAATGGACACTTATGATTTAGTTGTAGGTCTTTTTCTGAAGATTATATAGTTTCTCTTTTTCCTCTGAATGTAGTTCTTACCTTTTCTTTGGTTCAGTTGACTCCTTTGACATATAAGTGAATTTGACACCAAAGTAACTGAGTGACCTCCTTCTGGTAGACAGTACTTACCTACGTGATATGTGCATGACATTGCATTTAACTGCTGGTTGTCAAAGGGGAAAACATCAAGATAGGTGCCAATTGATGCATTGCTGGTACAAAACTCTGTTCCAAAGCCACTAAACCGTAAAACGGTAATGGGGCAAAATGACCAGGTTTTCAGGTTTTGGGGGTATATGAAGATGATGCATTTCATTTCTGTTAATTAAAACAATTGCCATTGTTCTTACATCTAATTTCTTTCACTGGTGATGCACGAGGCTTGTTGCATGCATCTTTAAGCAATTAATTATGGTACTTTGTGGGGAAATGCATTGCCCAAGGGAATTTTGAAAGATTTTTGAAATGGCAAGAAAAAAGTTTCTTCTGTCCTTATTCATAAAAAGACATTGGACCTTTCATTGTGTGGATTAAAATGTGATTCTTACTCTGAGCTTCTATGTTAATATGACCACAGTCTTCTTACAAAAGTAGAAAATATCAGGTTGAGCTGGGTCTGCTTTGGGCACATGTCATTTCTTTGAGCTTGAAAAGAGACAAAAACTAAAAAGAAAAGAGAAAAAGAAGGTCCCGAGAGGGGGTGGAAGGACGTGAGAACTAATTTGCAGGTGAATTAGATGGCACACTCTCCTTTGTGGCCATTGTGCTGCTCTCTGGCCAGATGGCCTCTTCAGACTTCTTTCACAACTAAAACCCAAACATAACAGGAGCAAATACACTGATGAGGGATTTAGCCTCTCTAATGGACTAATTTGGAACTCACAGTTAATGTTAATGGATATAATTTTAAGCCTGGCAGCACATTCCTTATAACTGTGATTATGAAATTTTACATAATAAGACCCAGAAAATGCAATTACTGTATAGTAAATTTCTTCCTTTGGTTTCTAAACATTCAGCTTCCTTTCCATTTTCCATCACTTCAGAGAGACACTTATGAACCCATTCATCTGTGGCTAACACAGAAATACTGCCTTATAAGCCTGCAGACAGTCTGAAAAATTATTAAACTGAACAAGGGGGAAATCTATGATGCTTGCATTTCAGCAAGCTAAATATTATCCTATAAATACAGGTTGCTGGACTATTAATTATCAAGTTAATATATATATTAAAAAAACAGCTCACAAAGGTTTTATGGCTTTAGGGTAATGCTTATTGATTGCTCTAAAGCAAGTTTAGCATTTGTTAAATTCATTGTATTCTAATTAAATTAATTTGTAATCTAATTTTGTGTAAAAACTCAATACTATTTTGAATTTAAAAAATAAAAGTGAACAGCATAATCTTCCTGTGATATATATATATATATATATATATATATATATATATATATATAAAATAGGTGTACAAAAAAGTCATGATTAAAAGTTGGTAATTAGTAATAAAACTTTTAAGATACACTCTGCATCAACTCATACAGTTATTTATGAGTTGATGGAGAATTTATTTGCAAATTAGTGAAGTGGAACATTGTTTTCTCTGAAGACTACAGGAATGTTTCAGAACGCCAAACCAGATGGAAATGCAATCACAAAATCTGAAGCATCTGCAATTTTCTTCAATTACACTGTTTATTAGATCTGCAATGACTGTACAAATTTACAAGCCTTTAATTGATTAATTTCACAATAGCAGCTGAGCTGATCCAGGAAATTCAATGACAATACTGACAAAAACGAAACAAATGCAACTTCATTTAAATTAACATACTCATAAATAAAATAAATACAGATAAACATGACTAAAAAATAAAATAAAATAAAATAATGGTTTCCCTCTTAATTCTTAGTTCTGGCGATCAAAAATAGTCATGCAAACATTTTCCAAAGCAAGTTCATCTTATTGTCCGGCACTGAGTTTCCTTGTTGAAATTGGTGTGAAAAAGACTGACAATGCTCCTAGTTTCTACTGACCGTCTTCTCTTTGCAAAGTAATCTGCCAAACAGAAGAAAGAACATTATATTGATTTATCGCTCCTATTATGAAGCTATAATAGGAAATATTAACCATTATGAATATTTCCTTGTACCTGTAATTCTTGCATCATTGGACTTTGCTACAGGTTTGGAGAGTGACCGCTTCCCTCTTGTAGGCATTCTTTCAGCAGGACGCTTCAGTGTGTTGGACACACTTAAATAATTCTCTTGGTTTGTGCCAAGGTGTTCGTCATTATTGCTCTCACTGCCATCGTCCTCAATTCTTGGAGAATTAACTTCAACCACTGGCTGTGGGAACTCCTGATAGAAAGAGGCAGCATGACCTGCAGGTATTTCCTCCCACTGAAATCTGCCAAGCTGCGGCGTCTCAGATTGGAAGTTGAAGTTCCAACGCTGGCTGTCCTGCGACATCATCTCCTTCAGTTTCAGCTGTAAGTCCTGATGCAGCTGGTCGTGGTCCACTGGACCAAAGAGGTTCCTGCAAACAGACTCTCTGCATCTGATATTCATTGTGCAAGTAATTTTGAAGAAGTTTGGATGGGAAAACGTGTCTGGCAGGAGATGCTGCTGATGAGTCCCTCTGGTCTACACATGTCCATAGGGTCATGCAGGACAATTTAAAGGCTGCAGGGCTCACAATGTTTTGTTTGTACACAATGAATAGAGACTTCTGATTGGCTGCAGCTGTCTATACCAGGGAGAAGCAACAGAGGGGGTGAAATTGGATCATTGTCTGATGAAAACTATTGAGACCCCAAACTCCTCCAGTTCTATCAAAGTCTGCCTTGACAAGCAGAGGTCAATTTAGAATTATCATAACAATAGTGATGTTTTTCCTGCTGAATGCACTGTTGCAGAGGCTGGGTACACTTTGAATCAGGTCATTGAGAGTCACTTCTGATACTATCTAGATCTTCTGTGCTACTAAATAAACAATGAAAAATACTAACTAACAGATGTATTGTTAAAGACCCTTTTATGATGCAAACTTTGAATGTTGTCAGACTGGTTCCTCAATAAAACAAACCTTCAATGCAAACATTTTTGTATTGTAACTGTTGGATTGATAATTGGTTCATTTAACCTAGTATATAACCTAGTATAAATCACCAGAAATAGTAGTTAAATTAAAAAAAATGCTTAAGCTCCATCTATCTCATGTAGGGTTTGAAAGATCGCTACTATTGTAACACTGTGTTACCATAAAATAGGAGGTTGTGGGTGGAGAAAGAGCAGAACACTGAGAGGGAATAGTGTAGCTGTCCAGACTTTTATTCAACTTCAATTAACAGAAGAGAACCCGTCTTCTAAAAAAAAAAAAATGAAGAAGAAGGAAACAGCTCCTCAAAAAGGCACAGCACAATTCCTTAGCTATAGATCAACTTTAGGAAATAACTGATCTCGTATGTAACTGCATTAATTGAAAAGGGGGAAAAAATCATCTTACTCTATTAAGATGTTTCTGAATCCAGAAAGGAGGAACAAGCAAAGCAAACCAAACCAGGAAAAACACCCTCTCCTCTGTTCGAGTGTCTCATTGCATATTACATGGAGCACACTTAAAACCCTCGGCACAACACAGTTTAAAGCAAAGCACGGCAGGCATAAAGGGAAATATCTAGAACTATAGAAGAAAACAAAGACGTAGATGAATTTCAACAGAGGGCTGACAAGAAAATTCCAAAAGGTGTAAATGGTTATATACCACAACAAGCATCACTTAGCATTCACAAAGAACCTGTCCATATTCACATCAGAGGGAACAAAAGGTTTAGTGGCAGGACATTGACATGAGGACCGAAGAACCCAGGATTGAACTACTGATCTCTTCACTGGCAGATGACAGCTCAAACCTATGAATCACTCTAAGCTTTTACAAGAACACATTGTCTCCTAAAATGTCTGATCTTCTAAGGCGTGTAACTCTGTTATTTGCACTTTGTGGTGCACTTATTTATTGCCCATTCATGTATTTACTATGTTTGATTCATCTGTTCAATGTTTTGTTTAAAAAAAAAAATAGTTCATTAGCCAACCACATGACAGCAGCTCAACCCATTTAAGGATGGTGAGTACAACTTGAGGAAATTCAAACTGGGCAGAGAAGAAAGTGAATTTAAGTGTTTTTTGGGATGGTTGTGGAAGCCAGTCGGTTGCTCTGAGTATTTCAGAAACTGCTGATCTATAGTTGGCAGCAGCTGCGTGGACGAAAATACATTGTTCACACCAGAGGTCAGAGGGGAATGGCCACAGGGGTTTGAGACGACAGAAAGGCAACAAAAGCTCAAATATCCACTCTTTCTAACCAAAGTAAATATAATATCATTTCTAATGGAGCATTCACCCAGATGGGCTACACCAACATCAGACAACATGGCATTTTATCCAAACAGGAAGAACAGGAATCTGAAGCTTCAATGCCCACAGGTTCACCAAAATTTTATATAAGAGATCAGATTTGCCTGATCCGACTGATGTTTCTCAACATTCCCACTCCTTCGTGACTATAATGTTCATGTCTTGTATTGTCTATTTCCAGCAGGATCATTCAGAACCTTTCACAAAGCTCAAATAATCTCAAACTAGTATCTTGAACATGTCAGTAAGTCAACTCCACTCTAATGACCA
The DNA here is from genome assembly GCA_903066815.1 of Brachyrhaphis roseni. Taxonomy (NCBI): domain Eukaryota; kingdom Metazoa; phylum Chordata; class Actinopteri; order Cyprinodontiformes; family Poeciliidae; genus Brachyrhaphis; species Brachyrhaphis roseni. The sequence continues at coordinate 17,500 of CAEFZY010069129.1, forward strand.
TCCCTTTGGGATGTGGTGGATCAGAGGATTCATATCGTGGATGTCAAGCTGACAAATCTGCAGCAACTCCATGATGGCATCAATGTAGCCCTAAATCTCTGAGGAATGTGCCTGATTCTTAATTGAATCAATAACATGAAAACTTAGGGTTGTTCTGAAAGCAAAAGGTAGTCCAGACAGGAACAAGTAAGGTGTACCTAAAAAAGTGGCCTGTTAGTGTATATTGAGGACTTAATATTTACATCAAGATAATTTTTTCAGATTTGCTAAATAAGTATTGAATAAATACCCATAGCTAGTCAAGTATTGCTGTTGCAATCAATAATGAATTTATTTGATGGTCTTTGGCTGATCTGTATCACACTTCACCAAATGTGGAGGGCTCTGTCTGCATTATTTGTCAATGCAAAAGTTGTTATGGCAAAAAATATAGAAAACTCCTAAAAAGACAGTAAATGTGCCACAAATGTAAAAAAAAAAAAAAAAAAAAAAAAAAAAGCAGCTGGCTTAAACAATAAAGGTGTGGTCCTGATAGGAGCAGAGCATGTCTAACCAACATGCAAAGTAATGGTGCACAGGAGCTTCAGGGATTGGGTAAGGGGACAACATTACCTTCATGCCACTTCCTGGTGAGCCAAGTAGTTCACCTGAAGAGAAAACTCACAGTCTCTCCTGCTGTGGTTAAGCTGAACAAGGAGAAAAGTTTGCGTTGGCCATGCCAGAGAAGCAAGACATCCCTCTGGTGAGTGCTTACTGCAATGTTCTTTTTTCCTTTTCAACATCATCAAAATGTCTCATATTAGGCAAGTGATAAAGTATTTTCTTTAAAAGCTGAGTGCCTCTTGCAGTATTTTAGTAAATCTTCTGTATATCAACAAATAATAAAACAAATATGGTAAAATCAGTTTAGGATCTGGGTAAGTAAAATTTTGGGGCTTCATCTGGGGAGGATGTAGTTAAAATTCTATTTTATTTATGTATTGAGAAACTACATTATCTCAGGGGACTTTATATCATAGTAGTGTCCTTGCAGTCATAATAAAAAATAAATACTACCAAAATTCCCTCTGGAGTAGCACTTGTAAATTGAACAGAGAAATAGGAAAAAGCATAAATGTTAAAGGTCTTCTCACAAAATGAAGCGCAGTGAGGATGCCCTGGTGTAATTTCTGGGTAACTTGAAATGTGCAATCAGAAGGATTTTTTTTATATAATTATTTGCTGTGCTCTGATAAAGTTCTGTATTACTAATTTGAGAAACAACATTTTGTCAAAAATCAACGAGAAATACAAAATGATGATCTTTAAAGCTCATAATAAAACAACATGCACAATTTTTAACCTATACTTTGCTGTTATTTTCTTCATCACTTGCATAAGATAATGAGCTACCAAAGCTGCCAACATAGTATAAACTTCAAACTGGACTTCATTCAAACTATAATCAAGCTCAGAATGGTGAACATTGAACAAAGTTTAAGGTGTGTGAGTGAATAATTATTTTTTTCCAAGACATGTTCTCCTCCAAACCCATATTCAGAACATAGTCCCACACGCACACAGCTCCACATCCTTTTCTCCCCCTTCGCATGCAAATTATTCTGTTTGCATACCCTGTAGTCATTTTCCTCCTCCACCCATACCTGTAGTCAAATAAAGCATTCCATAGCAAGCTGCCTTCATAATATCAAACAGATTGCAAAGCAGATTATAGCTTTTTTTTTTGCCCCTCTGCATTATACACAATGCCACTTTTCTGGATCCAAAACAAACAAGAGACTTTTTCTCCTTTCTTTTGATTCGGACATGCTTGTCTCTTATTTTATTAATAACCTTTCATAAGAAGGTCAAATGGAAATGCAAATAAAAGTGACTGATAAAACTGTGCTTACTGAGGCACAGGGAAAATCTTATCATTAAAAACTTAGTTAGCATAATGATAGGGTGCCGTTTATTTCTAGGAAAATCTTCATTCGCTGATGTAATTCCTGGTGATGTCTTTAATGTATCAAAAACCAAAATAATTACAAAGACTTATTTTTAATTACATACTTATTGTTACAAAATTCTCAATAAGTGTGAAGATATTCTTCTGAAACAAACTATAGGACTAAATATAAATGAGCAGTTCCACATAATTCGCCATCACTGTAAGACAAGTATTTCCTGGGAATACTTTTAAGTTTTTACAATCTTTAACATACATTCTTTTTCAAATATGATTTTAAAAATGTGTCCACAATAAAGCCTTTTAAAACTTTTCTTAAATTAAATTAAACAAATTTTGAAAAAAAAAAAAAAAAAAAACTCTAAGCATATCTTTGTGGAAGAACGTAATAAAATCTCATATTATATAATACATAAAAGAGAAGCAACAGCTCGCTTGTATAAGTCTGCACACTCTTAAATATTTACTTCTATGCATACTATGGTGGAGTGAAAACAGTCACAACAGTTGGAGGAATACAGGACAACAGAGACATCCACATCCACAAGCCTGGATGATTTTCCAAAACTGATGAAAAGAAGAAACAGGATCTGGTCTGGAATGCTGCCAAGAGCCTGACAGTAACAATGAAAAAGATGCTGGAATTTCTTGCAAGTACAGGTTATGTTCTTCTAGTACGACAAGTTCATGCATTTCTTGCATGTCTGGACTGGTTCATGACAGAGGCCTTCTCTTCAAAGAAAGCATTTTGGCCTGGTTAAAATATTCTAAAATCTAGTAGGAGAATCTGCTTTGGTCTAAAGAAATCTTGCACACATTTTTGGGTCACAAAAAAGGTGTGCTTTGTGCTGAAAACATAACTAATTCACAAGAAGAACATCACACCCACAGCAAAACATGTAGACATAAACTACATGATTTGAGATTGCCTTTCTTGAGTTTTTTTTTTTTGGCCCTAGTGGCCTTCATTGAACAGTATATAGGTGGTAAACAGAGTGGAAAGAGAGGGGAAAGACAGGCAACAAATGGCTTGAGACCAGGAACTGAATGCATAATAACCGACAGCCTCGGTACATGGCACGTGCGCTACATCAACTGAGTCATCCAACGTGCCCATTCAGACAGTTTTCTACATTCAGACAGTTTTTAGAAAACTGTCTGAATGTTTTCTATGAGTTAAAGTTGCAGTATCTAACTTTTATTTAAAAATAAGTTTCTTGCATATTTGTTAAAACTGTCAATATGTTGTCTGCACATTGAGCAGTTACTGGAAAACAACGTTATGCGACGTTATCTGTAGCCATGCTAATTAGCACAAGCAATTGTGGCATGCTTTATCAGGAAGAATCTGTAGCGTAGCAGAGAGCATGGGGAAGGATATGAACAGTACCTACATCAGGGTGACTGACAGACTGGAACTAGGACTGGATCAGACGAATGTATTTGTTTACTAGCGTGCTCACTTATGCAAATAGATTGTTGCAGGATTTTTTCTTTTGATATTTCTCTCATATAAATGTGTTTCTTTGGGACATATATAATGTTAAAGAAGATTAAATATTTTACCTCCTTTTATCAGAGTCCATATAATATTTTTAGAGTCCATATAAATGTGAGACAAATGTGTTGACTTTCTTGTCAAATTGTTTTGAATCAAATCAGTCCTGCTTCATAGGCTCGCCATATACGTTCCAGTTTCATCTGTTTGACAAAGTATGGTTGCTATGTTGTTAGTTCAAGCAACTTGACTGGATAAAGCACTTTGCATATGAAGCGTGAATGAAAATTGTTCCAGCTTTGCATTAGCCACAAATACCTATTACCCTCTTTCCAGTCATATAAGGCTGGTGAGTGAGTTTTAATGGATTTAGTGGAAACTGGGATTAATGTCTGTGTATTTATTTGTTTGCAGGGGCCACTGCAGCCACAAACACGATGCCTTCAGTGTGGAGACATGCTGGAGTGGTCAGAGGAGCACAGGTGCGTCAGAGCATTGGTTTGCTTGTGTGTAGCACAACCCAAATATCTCAGCACAAAAATCTGTTAAACTAACTTTTTCTTACTCTGAAGAGAAAAGTTTTATTGCAAAGAAACCATAATTGCATTCTTTCAGATCAGTGCACTAATTTGGAGGCTTTGCAACAGGAGGCAAACATTTGTGCATTACTAAAAAGTCTTAACTAGATCCAAGTAGATTTTTTTAATTTAATTATTCATGAGAATAAGTCATTTCTAATCAGCAGAATAGAATGCTGTGTATAACAATGTAGCTCTAAGCTACATTGTTAGGAAGGAGGATTATTGACGACATGGCTAAACCACAAATCATTCAGATTTCCTCTACTGATCTCAGTTACTTATTTTTTATCAAAAATCTACAAACTTCAAAACATCAGGGTAAAAATATTTATACTTTGAAGGATGTTTTCATCTTGTGCAGGATTTTAAACATTAAAAGAAGAACTTAAAACTCTTGATAAGCCTCTAATATAAAACAGAGGCTTATCAGAGGCATGTCCTATTATTCTGAATGCTAAGAAAAAATGACTTCTCTGGAACCAGAGGTGAGTCTCTAACCGTATGTATTGCTGCACCTTTTACAGTTGCTATGGCTATTTGCCTGTTGCTTGCATGACTGCCTCATCTGCAGGTAGGGCAGTATTAAGGTGCAAGAGGTTGAGAAGGGAGGGGCCTAAAGGTATAATTTGTTTAAAAGTTCAATCTATGTCCCTCTTTTGCTTGATATTGCCAAGTTCTACTATTTAATGTGAAATTCTACAGTGCTATGAAAAAAAGTATTTCCCCCCTTTTTTTACTGCTGTTAAATGTTTCAGATCTTCAAAGAACATTTTATATCAGACAAAGATAACATGAGAAAATACTAAATTCAATTCTCAGCTGTTTAATTTGTCAAGGTAAAAAAAAGCAATCAAAACAAACCTTTTAGTTAGCTTTTATCTCATCAATTCCCATCATGTTTCCAAATCTATGGTATCATCGCAATGTTTTTATTGGCAAAAGTGAGGCAAATCTTGTTTTGTTTATTTTTTGTTCAGCAATTATTGGGACAGGGAACTCTCCTAGGAATGCATTTTCTTATCCAATCTCTTTGTCACTCTCTTGGAGTGTTTCAGTTTTGGGTTTAATTTGTCTTTGTATATTTGTTTGTGCTCCTTATTGTTGCTTAACAGATTTTGCATATTTAGTTTGACATTGCTGTATGGGTTTGTTGCTTTGTGTGTAGTTTCTGAGTTTATTCTTGTGCTCTGTTTCTGGTGTTTTTGCATTTATGTCTCTTAGATTATTTGTCAAGCTTTTCCCTTTGGTTCTAGATCCTTTGAGTCCTTGTTCGGCTCTTTCTGTGTTCATTATTCATCTTCCCTCAGTATGTGCATTTGCCTTCTCTCCCAGCTGCAGTGTGACTGTAATTAACTACATGCATCTTGTCATTCCTTGTTGGATCTTTTCTCTCTGCCTTCATGTTGCATTCCTTTACCTATTTTTCCTCTGCATTTACTCCTATAGGTTTTCATTAAAATACTATTCGGGTTGCCTGAGTGCTCAGGTCTTTGCTACGGAAAGCATGACACTCTGTTGTTGTTGAATTATATAGACATTATTAACTTTGACATGTAAGGTGTGGAATGATTTAGATGTTGTGTTAGGTTCTTTTGTGACGTCCTGAATGAGTCACTGACTTGCTCTAGGAATAATCTTGGGAGACCAGTCACTCCCAGGAAGATTCACCATTGCTTTATATTTTATCTATTTGTGGATAATAACTCTCCCAAAATCTTATAAATGACTTTGTGACTGACTTCCCATTTCATCTGTTCTGCAATTGATTGAATAATACAATTGATTCAATAATACATTCATATTTACTCAATGAGTCTTTGTCACATATTCACATTTGTTCAATGATATGATATATTTCAGTTTCTAAGACACGCAATTTGCAAGAGAGGAAATGTTTCCACCGAAATGCATACAACACAATTTACAGGTTAATATTCTAAAACATTTTTAAAAATGTCTGTAAAGAAATTAATTTATGTGAACTTGTGGAGGTAGTATGACTTTATTTACCTGAAGGGGCAATGAAATATTCTGAGCATCTTAGATTATCTTTTGCTACAAAGTAAGCAACACAATAACATTAGCAAATACTGTGCAACAGATTACAGGAGAGTTTATAACTTGGTATATTGTTTTCAAGAAGTGCGTCAGGGTCACTCAAAGTTAAATGTTTCCCGTTGTATGCTAAAGATGACTTTATGACACAGAACAATTATCTGTGTCTTTGCAGTGTTCTCCTTGGCTGCTCATGTTGTTCTACAGTGGATGAGACTATTGAGAATGTAGCCAAAGGCCTGGCTAACAAAATGAAGGAGAAAACTCACTGGGCAGCTGGGAGAGTGGGTGACATTGACTTTATTGGACCTACAAAGACTAAAGGAAAGGTGAGATTAAGTAATCAAAAACATTTAAACAAAAAGCATACAGTAAAATAATAAAAAGCTGCAGAAAGTCTCAGAAAAAACCTTGCATTAATTGATTTGAACACATGATCCTAACATTATATTTCTCTTCCTTTTATGCAGTTTGTGAGGGTGTGCAGCGACACAGACCCAGTTTTGATTTACAAGATGCTGACAGAGGATTGGGGCCTCTCTCCTCCACACTTGGTAGTGGCGTTGGTCGGAGGAGATGAGCTGGCTCAGATGAAGCCCTGGCTCAGGGACACTCTTAGAAAAGGACTTGTGAAAGCTGCACAGAGCACAGGTTATAATCAAAGGGCCAAAGCTGGCCTTGACTTTTCACAGCAAGGGAATAACTTGTGTCTAGCCTTCTGCTGCAATGTGGCAGAATTGTTATCAGCAAAACCATTACAGTATATTTTTGTCTACGATGTTTCAATTCTTAATCGGTTTTCTTATTTGCATTTATTTATGTTTTTATGCACAATGTAAAATTGCATAATTCACTTTTAGCAGGATCCGTACATTATTCATGACTAAATGGGCAGAAATCAAATTTGCAGTGATTGCTCTTGTGCAATCTGAGAAAGAACCTTCCAGTCTAATATCTTTTATAAATTTCCACAGAGTGTTTTTGTTTAACTCAGCATCGTCCAGTCTACTAGAAGTCAGAAGTTTTCATACACACATCATGAGCATGATGTTATATTAATTTTAGACTTATATTTATGTACTTGAGTCTTTATTTATGTAATTTTAAGACATCATGAATTGGATTCAAATAGTTTAATTAATCATGTGCATTGTCTAAACCTTTCATACATTATCACCAATAATTGATTAAATGTTCCTTGGCAACTTAAAGATAAACAGATTTTTTTCAAATCATCAAAAGGGCTTTTTCAAAAATATCCCATTTTTATTCTGATGAAAATCATTAGATTTTGCTAAAACATTTTTGCTTTTTCCTGACACACAATTGGCCTTTGACCATAGTCCCCTGATTTTTTAATAAGATTGAGACCATGGAGTTCCCAGAAATTGTTAGCTACTCCATCAATTCCTAAACGATTCTGAAAGGATTTTTGGAGAATTGCCAAGTTAGGACACCCAATTGTGTCCATGTTTTACATTAAATCTAGCTGTTAACTGAGTGTGAAGTTGAAGACTCTGGATGTGACTCAGTCACACCGGTACCACTGGTGGCCCCACAGTATGATTTTGTCACCCCCATGTTGAAAATTGTTTTCAGATTTGAAAGCCTTGTCATGAACCACCAAGTGGACTTCTTAACATAGATAATGAAAAAAAGAAAGCAGATGGAATGGTTCCTGTCAGAAATATGGGGACTATGTGTAAAAGCTCGGTAGGTGTCAGAAAGACAGTCCAAAAAGCCATGTAGTTTATCTGCAGCCTGATAAACTACATCAGGTGTGGGTGTATGTACATTTTAGAGGTTATATGTTTTAATTTGATCTTTTTTAGACACTATAAATTGCACGTAAGTTCTGGTTCATCAGCTGTATCATCATCCCACTATGGAAAAAGAATAGTTCATGTGAATTATGAAAAGCTATACATGACATTCATGCCTTTGATTAGTAAATATGAACATCTGAGCAGCAGTAGTTGTGCAACTCCTTCTCTGTTCTTCAGGGGCATGGATTTTAACTAATGGCCTTCGCTTTGGCATCACTAAGCACTTGGGCCAGGCAGTAAGAGATCACTCCCTGGCCAGCACCTCCTCTAAAGTTCGTGTTGTGGCCATTGGCATCGCACCCTGGAACATGATCCACAACCGAGAGGCTCTCCTCACTGCCAAGGTTTCCACTCAGATACACAATTCATTGCCACTAAAGGCCACACTGTCGTCTGTAAACAACCTCAATACATTTATGCTCTCCTGAGGCTTTGTCCATTGTTATCATAATTTTCACAAGGTGGATGAGCCTGCAGCATACACACCACAGGACTTGCCCCATGGTGCAGTGTATTCCCTGGACAGCCACCATTCCCACTTTGTGCTTGTGGAAGAGGATCCCAACAGACCAGGAGCCACCAGTGAAATGAGAGTCAAGCTTCTCAAACACATCTCCCTTCAGCGCACTGGTTATGGAGGTAAAACCCTTCATGCTCACATGTGATTTTGGTACAGGCAATGGTTAAAATGCTATATTCTATTGTTATTTGATTATTAAGTTAAAATTGCAATATTTTTGTTTGTGTAAAATATTTGAAAGATCATAAAAATAAGTGAAAATTTGTTCATGTAACTGCAACCTTCACTGGTTTTAATTATACATGCATTCAGTTTTACTGCGTTGTAATTCTGTACATAAAACATGTTGCTGGGTCATATAGGAATATTTTAAAAGAAACCATGATTCATATTTAATGACTATTTGCTATAGCGTGCTAAACTCAAAATGTCTCAGCATTGTAGAGAAGTGCAGAAGTCATGTTAAGTATTCTTTTTAAGGAGCTAAACTTTGCTATTCCTTATTCAAAGCCATCACTGTGCAAAGTTAAAGGAAAAACAACCACAAATACAAGCAGTGGAAGGACTGGGCCATTTGAGGACACTGCTTCTCTCCTTTCCATTATTCAGTGATCAGTCAGACTAAAACTTTTTTACATTTAATTATGTACTATTTAGAATTTAATTATGTCTACAGTATATATATTTTTTTACATTATTTAGGTTAAGGATGGACTCTAGTTGGCTTATAGGGACTATACATTTAACATTGTGTATTTACTTTTTTTATTAAAAATTAATAACTTTACTTTATATTTTATCATATAGCAATATTGTTTAAGCCATTTTTCTACATCTTAATTCTCAGATATATAGGAAGATATAGTGAAAAACATTTTAAAATTACATATTTTGATAATAGAACATAATTCACTGTGACAAACATTTATAAATTAGATCTTTCCAACACTGCATGCATTGTCACTGTTTTAAATTATACAGATATGACCGCTCAGCTTGTGTGCAAGACATTTTTGCAGCTGTCCTCAAACCTTAGGCATGACAGCACATCATGTATTTACTTAACTCTTCAGAAGCTAAATGCACTGTATACACACTCCATCCATGCTGTTCAAGATCACCATTAAATTGGTTTTGATTATATCAATGTTTACAGGGATTATTTAAGTCCCCTTAAGTCAATATTTTGTCTTTTGTGGTGTCTAAAAAGTTTTCATCCAAAGTGCTCTGATGGTAAAGAAACAAAAGAACATACCACAACATGCTGCTGCTACCACCTGGTGTAGACAGTTGTAGCAGGGTCTATTTTCTTCAAAGTTTGGAATATTATTTTATAAGCTACCCCCACTTTAAACATCTCCACAACTTTACCTTCCGTTCTGTCTGGAGTCTTCAAGGGTTTTCATGATGTAGTATGTTCAATATGCTTTTCTGAGAAACCTTCAAGGCCTCCAAAGAGAGCATGCATTTGTACTGTGATCAAACTACACATGTTGGCTTTGCTAAGAAAGATGTTGACTTTTAAAGGCAATAAGAGAAAGAGTAGTTTATTTAGTGGCATCAGAGGAAAATGGACTAAATGCAAGTAAACATCAAAATTGCAATTTGAAAATATAATAAAAAGCTTAAATATTTTTTCTTGCGCTTTACAATAATTAACTGTTTTATGTTGCTCTAACATCCCAATTAAATACACTGAAGCTTACTGTGGCAACATTGCAAAATGCTTTTAAAATCAAACAATATGTTAGGCTCAAAGTCTGAATACTGTTGCAAAGTGCTTTATGTTTTCCATTAGTGCAAATGTGGCAGCAAGCATTTCTGACCTTCCTAGTTTATTTAATGCATTTGTACATAGCAAGAGTGTTTAAACTTAAAAGTAAATTGTTCCACGGTGATAAACAGAAAAGACCTTACTCTTACAATGATGATAATCTTTAAGAATATTTTACACCACACAACAATTTTTGGAAAAAACTATATATTAACTCCTTTTTTGTTTAATTAGTCAATGTAAGTTTATCCATTATGCAGTAAACTAACATCAGAGTTGTAAAAGACAAAAATGTTTATTGCAGGAACAGGAAGTTTTGAGATCCCTGTTCTGTGTCTCCTGGTCCATGGGGAGCCCAGAATCCTAAAGGTAAACTGTTTTATTTCCTTATGCTGTCTTAATTATTCCACAGTAAAGCAGAAATAACACCAAATGGTCTTTCAGAATGTCATATTTTGCTGCTTTGATTTCCATTTTTTGACTCTTTAGATAACTCTTAACATACGTTAGTAGACTTAGTAGAATCAGGCTCTGATCAGCTAAAGTAGCAGTAGGTGGACAAATGACAAACACTTCAACTAATCTCTTCATCTAAAAGAAAAAGCTTGTCCAACAATTATTTTTCATAAACAGGGCGATAACTGAGGAGATGGAAGACCACAGCACTATCTAAACAACATGGCTGTCTGCTGATAAAATTGTTTCTCTTCTTGCAGAGGATATGTAAGGGCATTGGAAATTCCACACCGTGGCTGATTCTGGCAGGCTCTGGAGGCGTGGCTGACATCCTAGTCACGCTGATGAACAGAGGCTGCTGGGACGCAGACAGCGTTCATGAGCTGCTGTTGGACACCTTTCCCAATGCCCACCACAGCACAGACATCAGTAACTGGGTCAAGCTGGTGAGAGCCATGCACACAGCAGGGAGGCAGACACTTACAAAAATATGCACTTGTCAAGTATTGAACACTGGGATAAAAGTGGGGCACACTGGGAAACACAGTGAGAAACACTGTGTGAATTTCATATTTATCTTAAGAAATTTGTGTAAAATTACCTAAATGTAGCATGACGGACAAGAAAAATATTCAATGTTTCATTAATTTAATGTTTCTTTTTAGAATTTTATAGAGTTTAAACATATGTTTACTCTGTTAACTGACGGTTAACTTGCCTGACAGATCCAAAAAGTACTTGATCACGGGCATCTTCTGACTGTCCACGACCCTGAACAGGAAAGCTCCGAGCTGGATACTGTCATTCTGAAAGCTCTTGTCAAGGGTAAAGTTCTTCTTACAGATGGAACCCTTTCTGTTGCACAATTTCTGCATTTCTGTCTGTGAAATGTTGAGCTCTTCATTGCCTGTGGACCTGTTGGCATTTTATGTGTCTGTGTGTTTAAAAGCTTGTAAGAGTCAAAGTCAAGAAGCTCAAGACTTTCTGGATGAGCTAAAGCTGGCAGTGGCCTGGAACAGAGTGGACATTGCCAAGAGTGACATCTTTAATGGAGATGTGGAGTGGAAGGTGGGTAAATACTGAATATCTCTGTCAATCTGTATTTCATCTTACCATGTGTGTTGGTGGATCAGATAACAACTTACACTGGTTTAAAGGTGATAGTACTAAGTTTAGGATCACTTTCTGTCATGCCTTGTAAATATGTGTGTCACTTTTTAACATCCCTACAGTGCAAGTGCATTGCAATGAAGGGAATACAGTTCATAGAGTGTAAGGGGATGTTACTATTGCTGTGATATGATCTTGTTCTGTTGTTGTTGTTTTTGTAAATGTAGAAATCAATTTACCTTGGAAAAAGGCTCAATGTTGAAATTTTTAAAATAATTATTAGCCAAAATATTCAGACAGTAGTCTGAGCTGCCGTCAGATGAAGCTGGTCAAACATTAATAATGTAAAGGTAAGAGAATGTTGATCAGTACAAGCAAAGCTTTTGCATAAAATTGCAATGTTATCACTTGGTCACTGCTGCAACATTAAATGTCCATATTTTTACGTGTGCAATATGGCTTACCTCCCAGGATAGAAGGGACGTGGGAGAAGCACAATAACTTGCAAAGAGAAGTTATCTGTTGCACCACAGCTGGTGCTTTCAGTTGATTATGTGTGGACACTCCCCATATGTGTTGTTGTGTAGGCTGTAAAACAATATCACACTATGCGTGGCTAAAAACACAGATTGGTATCTGATTTGTACCTTCTAATTAACAATTAAATGCTTCTGTTTTTTAGTCCATTCTGTTTATTAGGCCATTGCAATTTAAATTTTTATGCAGTGCTGTGCAAACATTAAGGCACAGTATAACTGATCACATTGCGAACTTGTACTTTCAACCAGATAAATGCTTGATTTAACCTGAGCTGACATCTGACTCCTGTGACTTTGCATAAATGTCTGATATTTAATATTACACATTATTTTGTTAGTTTGTCAAATTATACTTTTAACATTTGCTAAAATCATAATTGAATCGCTTTGTCAACAATGAAGCTGTAGACTTGTGATCATCCTTGCTCACACAGCACACATTTTATGATAATAAATAATTCCATCCATAGAGCTGTCCTGTTAGGATGGCTGTAAATCTATCCAACATGCTAACATTTCTTTTTATTGACCTACTAACTTGCTGTTTCTCATGAGATTGCATTCAGCTAAGAACACATTGGTGTTCTTAGCAAAAAGTCAATGAGCTAATCAGTAAAAAACATTTCATTAAATTGCTTTGTGACTGATTGCTACAAAACCCTATAATTATTGCAGGCTTGTGACCTTGAGGAAGTGATGATGGATGCCCTCATCAACGACAAACCAGACTTTGTGCGCCTCTTTGTGGACAATGGGGTGAACTTGGGGGAGTTCCTCACCTATGGTCGCCTACAGGAGCTTTACTGGTCTGTGTCGGAGAAAAGCCTCCTTCACAACCTGCTTCTGAAAAAATATGAAGAGAAGCAGCTCTTGCTCGGGGCAGCAAGGACACCTGGTCCGCCAGGACACCATCCCTCTGAGCAAGGGAAACCCCGCTTCACCCTGTTTGAAGTCGCCAAAGTCCTGAAGGACTTTCTGCATGACTCCTGCAAAGGCTTTTATCAAAAGATGCCAGCAGTGAGTGACATACACAGACTGTGACTCATATGTGAACTTGAGTGAATAATTACTGATTTCAGATGACAAATTTCTAACTTTCAAGTCAAGACAAATTCTAAACCCAAGTGGCTATTCTCAACCCATTTATTTGTCATTTAAATGGTAATTTTTGACATATTTCATAGTTTGCAACTGACTTGTGGCTAATTTTGTCTTCTGACTTTCTCAGATTGTATAATTTGAAACATCAGAATTTACAATGACACAAACAAAATGCTAAATTCCTTGGTACACTGAATTCAGAGAGGATATTGAATCTTTAATTGACAATTTCATGCTGTGGTTAAGGTAAAGCAGAATTTTACCTATGTAAATCAAGTCATATTTGTTTGTTCAAATATGACTTGATTCTTGTACTTGCTATTTTTCATGTTCTGTACTCTTTTTTGCACTCCAGTTGTCTTTTAGGTTTTCTTACATTTCTATGAAACCAAAGAATGAATTGTTTTTTCAGTAATGAACACCCTCAATTCTATAATTCATTTAGGCACTGAATGTTGTGCTGAGTGTCTGCAGCTGCCCCATTTACTAAACATGTTTAATACATGCAGTGTGTCTATGCACCCCAGGAGAAGCCACCAAAGGGCCGACTGTTCCAAAGCCAGAAGAACCTGCCTGAGCTGGAGGAGCACTGTGAACATCCTTGGCGAGATCTTTTTCTCTGGGCCGTTCTTCAGAACCGACAGCAGATGGCTAACTACTTTTGGGCAATGGTCAGTCTTATCAGCTTCTTTGCTTATTTCAGTTCCAGCTTGTCATATATCAATCGGCAGCACCCTAAATATGCCTGGCACTGGAAAAATCTACTCTATCAGAACTGCAGCCTTGTGTGGGTTATACACAGAGAGTGTAATTTCAAATGAAGGGTGACAAGAGGCATGACACCAAACACAGAGCAGGTGTAGGTCAGTCCTGCCATATGCAAATGTCACTTTAGATAAAAGAGTGCTGTAACTAGGTGAGCTGAAAAGCAATCTTATCTTAAAGAACATTATTGAAATGAAGGTCATGCCGCTTGCTGAGGCAGTCGGCCCTTGGTGAGACAGGGAAGGCATATCTAAAGTCCTGACGAAGTTAATGAGAAATATATCCAGACATTGATGCTCTTTGAACAATTCAAATGACACAAATCAATGATGATCCCTTTTTGTTTGAAACAATTTTTCAAGGTTCCCGTTTTTAATTTCTTCTCCAGTCACCTATGTAGTGAGGCAACCAATTATTGTAATCTCACAAGTGGACACCTTAATGTGCTCCTTCCTGACTTCTTATTTCAAATATTATCTGAAAGCCTGTTAATTGCATGCAGTGTGTGCACACCCCTACTGCAAGTCGTTTTCCCTCACATGCTGTCGCCTGGATAGTACCATTCATAACTTGATTGTTTGAAGCGTCTCTCTCTCTCTCTCTCTCTCTCTCTCTCTCACTGAAAGCTTCATCTAAATGCAAGGCAGCGTATATACTCATCTCATGGCTTATATGTATGTATGCATGCATGTCTGACTGTATGTATGTATAACAGAGCATGAGGGATAGAAATCATAATACATTGAAATGAAATAGGGATGGAGAGTCTATACATACTCTTGAAGACTGTACTGCCGCTCTTGTGCTGATGTACTTGTAAGTTATTAACCGGATGTTGTCTGATGAAGAACGGACAGGCAGTGTTATAGAAAAAAGTAAGAAAAGTAGATGCATTATGAGATTTTTGTTGTATAAGAAGAGCGTCGTTTAATTGGTATGCTCCCATGAGCCAGAGTCTTTCTGTTTAAGAAAAAGCTATCAAAGTGTAAATCTTTACAAGAAAATAGCTTGGTATCTTGGGAAATATGCCTCGTTGCCATCTCCCTGAGAGATGGAGGTTAATACTGATAGTAATTAGTTTTACCTACCACAACATTCTTCAGGTATTTAAAGGAAGTGAAATCACCCAAGCTTCTTGAAACACATTAGGCTTTATTGAGCAAAATGAATGTTGGTAACTCTCTACATATAAGATGACTACGTCTAATAATCTTTAGATGTTTCCCTTGAGGCCAGAACCCACATAAAGGGAGGAATGATCACCCTATGCAGGTTAGGGACTCTTATGCACATCTCCTCCGGTCACCAAAAAAGAAAGAAATTGCACTACATGGGCCCTCGATTATTAAACAGTGTGACAAAGACATGTCATTGGGTATTGGTGCTAGATATGCAAACACTTTCAGCCATTTTTGTCATTATCTCAGTGTGCCTGGGGCCAATTTCCTCTCTCTCAGTATGGAAACACATGAACATAATACTTGAAAAGAATGATTATAAAGGATTGTTTAACATCTCTGTCTCTCTTTCACTGACATTGTACGATTCCGAATAAAACCACCAAACCTCTAACATATTCAAGTCCAGCAAGTCACTGGCTTCAATTTATTCCAGTAACTGATTAAAATCACCAGACAATGATAAAACACATCTGTATTTTCAATCAGAAAATGTAACCTGTGGTAAATTAAGTTCTCTGTAATAAATTACTTCTGGTTCTTTCAGTTCACTGAATGAACTGAAAATGAATCCTGGGAGGAATGAAAGGAAAGCCGAATGAAATGCAGATTTAATAGTGAATAGCCAAACAGACTGCATTAAAGCTCTTAGGCGAACCGGGGGGGGTGACATAGGAAGAAAATAATGCCAAAAGAAATAAAGAAATTGTACAGCATTTTTTGTGAAGTGAAATTCTTGTGATCCATTTCAGTAAAATAAGTACTTGAAATGGAAGATGTGAAGCATTTTTAATCCGACTAAATAGTCACTCTAACTGCAGATCAGTTATCTGTACTATTATCAGAACATGTTCTACACAGGAAGATCACAAGTGGTACATCAGCTTCCAATGCAAACATGATGACAGTTTAAAGGTTCATAGATAAGTATTTGCACAATCTTTTATGGCCTTAATAAGATTAGGGTTATTCTTTGAAACTCTACTGTGGTCTTGACTTTTGCTTTCAGGATCAACTAATCTGGATTTATACAAACTATGAGAGTTATCTACTGATGTTAGATTTCTCGGAATATTTTATCCAAAGCTCACTTTAAAAAATCCAGAACTATGCTTTTATAGCAGCAACTTAAAGACTAAAGGGTCAATTCTACTATTTGCCTCTGAGACATAGCTGATGCAGCATGCACAGTGATTGAGATGCAAAAATAAATCACTTCCAAATTCACTAGATGTTTCTTCCAGCCCCATTTCTTGGATCCAGCTTTCTTTTAATCCTTCAGGGCCCCGAGGCAGTTGCAGCAGCCCTGGCAGGATGTAAGATTCTGAAAGAGATGGCACGCCTGGAATCTGAGGCTGAGTCTGCACGCAGTATGAAGGAGGCCAAGTACGAGCAGTTTGCCCTTGGTGAGTTCTTAAACTGTCGGATGATAAGAGTTGACAGTGTGGTTATAGAACCCAAAGGTCAAGTAAGCATACCCCCTACCTCAAACCAGCATTGTCTTGAGAGAAGCACAAACAAATGGCATTAGAAGAGAATAAAAATCTAAATCTGAAAGATGGAAATTGTCCAACATAAAGGATTTAATTGGTTGACACTTTACTGACTGTTCTTGTCGGGTTTTTTCAGATGTCTTTGGAGAGTGTTATTCCAACAGTGAAGACAGGGCCTATGCTTTGTTAGTGAGAAGAACACACTGCTGGAGTAAATCCACTGTTCTCAACTTGGCAACTGAGGCTGATGCCAAATCTTTCTTTGCCCACGATGGAGTTCAGGTAACAAGAAGATAACATTTGGCCTCCTGAGATTGGAGGCCAAGTTTTCTTACTCAGTCTGTCATTCTGCTGCAGAACAATGTTGTGAAAACTGACATATATATCTAGGTTACTTAGTGACATTCTCATTATGGCTATTAATCAGAGCCGTGTATTCCATTAGATACGTCATACAGTGCATTTTTTCTTCCCAAATTTCCCTCCAAGATATGTCCTTGTCATTAGAAAGTCATCAGTGAGAGTTAATTGGTATTCAGTATCAGCAGGGAAAGTTAGCGCACAGCGAATAACATCTTTTATTTAAAGGACGCAGTTGGAATATTGTAGTCTTTTTTTACTTGGAAGCAGTTAATTATGATTCAGTACATGTGTATTATTTTTTTAAAATATGCAAGAAAACACTATTTTGTTAGGGTGGACATAGTCATGGCTAATCAGCAGGTGCGTCAACACATAGGAGACTAAATTCAAACTGCAGCTGTGAGTCCAAATGTAAATCATATATTGTGTGTTTTTGTTTGTTTGGTTTTTGGTTATATAACTCTTAATATGTGTCCTCTAAGAATGTAGTCCCAGAGCAGTATGGTGTCTAAATAGAAAGACCTATAGTGCCCCCTTGTGGTAAACATTTTTTCATTCAAGTTAATTCTTCACTAGAAATAATCCTGATGACAACTCTCACCACAGGCTCTCCTCACAAAGCTTTGGTGGGGGGCGATGACGACAGACACTGCCATCTCCAAACTTGTGGTCTCTTTCTTCTTTCCACCCCTTATTTGGACCAACCTCATTATCTTTAGGTGAACAAAAAATGTATTACACAACTTTAACCATGCAGTTGGCATGTGTTTATTTGCTTATGTTCACTGACAGACTGGTTTGTGTTTCAGTGATGAAGAACTGGATAATCGTGCTGGTAAAAACGAATTTGTGGAGCTAGACAGCCTTGATACAGAAAAGGCTTTACTGCTAACGGATGATGATGATCCTTTGTGAGTTTGCCTTCAAAGTGTTTTCACTGTAAACCATTTAATTAACTGCCAGGGAAACTAACATAGTCAGACATTTGATTAAAATAAGCTTTAATATGTTGTTATCTGACCTTGAATAAATATCTTTGTGTTATACGCTATTGTGCATGCAGTGTCTTTGTTTCAATGTATTTGTGGCATGGTCGGTTTTTTCAGGGATGCTACACCTGGAGGTCAGGCATCTCAGAGCTGTGCCAGTGTTTGGTGGCGCTTCCTGCTCCGTCGCTGGCGTCGCTTCTGGAGCGCTCCTGTCACTGTGTTCTTTGGCAACGTCATCATGTACTTCGCCTTCCTCTGCCTCTTCACTTATGTTCTTCTTCTGGACTTCAAGAAACCGCCCAATGGTCCTAAAGTTCCAGAGATAATGCTCTACTTCTGGGTGTTCACCTTGGTGCTGGAAGAAATTCGACAGGTGACAGATATACAGAATCACACATGATCCCAAAGTATTCTGCTTAATATTTTCAAAGCTGTGTCAAACTAGCCCATCCTTTTTTTGGGACAATTTGTCAGGAATATTCAGCTATCTTATGCAAGAACATCACACCTTTTGTGAAGGAGCAGCACTTTTATGAGATGTGCTAAAGCATTCAGTTCCGACAAGTCAGACACATCTGAGTAGGCGATGATGTGATTTTGTTAGAGTGAGCTCATTCTCTGTAGGGAATTTGAGGACTCATGAGCCTCTCACCTCTCTGCATTACTCTCTCTCTCCCTGGGAGACAGGTCAGATAAGCATGATCGCTTCTTGCAGTGATCCCTTGGAGCATTACTCCCCTGGGCGCAGTAGACTGACTTAAGACACGACTTCACCACTGTTGCATTATCTAAATACGACAAAATACATACAAGCATGCATACATACATCTAGAGATAGTCTGATCAAACATTTTATAAATTAGTCTCTTAACCCTTGTGGGATCCTATCTTTCTGTTTGCTCCCCTGGTCGTATGGGTTAAAAATGACCCGCACTAGCAAAAGCCCCAAATTAAAGCAAATTAATAGAATTTTAAATCCGCAATCTATTTTGCATGATGAAACAATCTGATATTTATCATTTCAACTCAATTTAATAAATTTTTAATCATGTATTTTTGTTACACAATGCAAAAAGACAATCAACAGTATTACACATTTTTTACTTTTTACCATAAACCAAGTCTTGTAGCAGTTTTCTTTTACACAGTAAAGGTTTATTATTGTAATTATATCAATGTGAAATTAGTACTTCTGAATTAATTATGCTAAAACAGAATAAAAAGTCATTAAACCATCATCCCACATTGAACACAAAAATGTTCAACACAAGATGTTCAAGAAACTCTTCATAGCGTGAAAATCTTCACGCTATGAAGATTTTGCTCCTACGTTGAACATCTTCAGCACAAGAATTTTTTCAACATAAGATGTTCAACTTCTTATGCTGAAGATCCCATATTGGACAGTACGTCCAAATGTACAATGTAGCACCTGCTGGGCAGTGAAATGAAACTGTGTCAGAAAGAAACCTTCTAGCGGTACTCAGATTCAGCATACCTTCATATCCTCTATACCTAATTTGTTTTTATTATGTATGAGATTGTTTTCTGTTGTGTTGGGAACTTGTGTAATGTGGGGGTAATGGGTCACTTTTGACCCACAAGACACAAGGGTAAAGCAGTATCCCATATGTTAGAATTAGCAGGTATAATGGACATATTTGTTTAATAACCAATGCATACATTTTTATATGGTGCAATAAATTAAATTGATAAAAATCCTCCAAAAACATGATGTTAAGGCAATAACTGTGTTCTATGACAGAGTTTCTTCACTGATGAAGAAATTAACATCCTAAAGAAGTTTAAGCTCTACGTAGAGGACAACTGGAACAAGTGTGACATGGTGGCCATCTTACTCTTTGTTGTTGGGGTTTCCTGCAGGTACAACAATATTAGAAATAAAAAGAGCAAATTGAAGAATGTATGGATGTTCTGTTATAATAGTTATAAAAATGGGAGGTTCATCATCTAATTAAATGAGTTGATTAGGGAGTGAAATACTGTATTAAACCAATGTTTGTCTTTGATTCTGCAGGATGTCAAAAGACACCTTTGAAGCGGGACGGACAGTACTGGCCATAGATTTTATGGTTTTTACTCTACGTCTCATCCACATCTTTGCCATTCATAAGCAACTCGGCCCCAAGATCATCATTGTGGAAAGAATGGTGATCAAGTCAAATGGTTCTCCTAGGAAATAAAGTCATCAATTTAGACATTTTCCCACTAATATAGCCATTAACATGTAAAATATTCATGTCTTACAGATGAAGGATGTTTTCTTCTTCCTCTTTTTTCTGAGTGTGTGGCTAATTGCTTATGGCGTAGCTACGCAGGCTCTTCTCCACCCTAACGACCCAAGGATTGACTGGGTGTTTCGTAGAGCCTTATACCGCCCTTATCTGCACATATTTGGCCAAATTCCACTGGATGATATAGATGGTAAAGAACAAATACACCATGTTGAAAGATGCCATTTGTTGAGTTTGAACATATAAACATATATTTTTCTAATACAGAAAAAATATTACAACTTAAATCATAACTGTTATATTGCAAACAAGGACGACATTCTGATTTTCTAATTTTGTCTATTTCTTTCTTTTCTCCTGAAATGTGACCCAGCTTTCCGAATGCCAGATATTAACTGCACCGTTGACTCAGATGAGATTCTCGAGGGTGTGCTACCGCCGTGCCCCAATAAGTACGCCAACTGGCTGGTCATTCTGCTGCTAGTTATCTTCCTTCTTGTCACCAATGTGCTTCTGCTCAACCTCCTTATTGCAATGTTCAGGTCAGTCAAGTGCTTAAAATACATGCAGAAAGCTGCTGATGTTAATCTATTTTTTTTTTTCATTGTGAATTAGAGAGCCATGCAAAAATATTCACACCTCTGGAACATCTTGACCTTCTGAAATATCAGAATTACAAACTTCCCTGTTTTGTATTTGTGTTTCATGTGACAAATCGATGCAAGTAGTTCATAGCTGGGAAGTGAAAAGAGTTTTAAACATACAAACTAAAACATATTTATGGTTTGCTATCCAAACCGTAAATATTTGAAATTCAATCAGGAAATGATCAGGAAGTCTGAAATGATCAGGAAGTCTGAAATGATCAGGAAGTGAAAAGAGTTTTAAACATACAAACTAAAACATATTTATGGTTTAGACCCAGTCAAATTTCAACATTTCTAAAAATGTTGAAGAAAGAATTAAAAATTGTGCTTACAGTTGCTTTCTGTCCAATCTGACTTGGTTTGAGATGTCTGGCAAAAAATAAAAAATAAAATCAGCAAATGTGTCAATTTCTACAAATACAGCTCCAAAAATGTGTATACGTATTGTGGAAAAAAACTTGTTTTTTTCAATAAACAACTTGTTTATTGTCATTCATTTCAGAAAGCATAGAACATGTTATATGCAGTCATTACACATAAAGTGGAATATTCTTAAGTTCAATGTTATAAAAAAAAAGTTCTAGAATATCTATTGAAAGATAATTAAGTCAAATGGTGTTTCTATTTTATTATTAAGACTGAAATACAATTGCATGTCACACTTTTCTGAAGCACGTATGTTTTTATTTCCACTTAATCAGCTTCTACTTTATGTTAATATACCCCATAACAATACCAGAAAACTACATTGACTTTTTTGGTTGTAAATTGACTAAATGTGAACATTTTCAAAGCATATGAATACTTCTGCAAGGCACTGTATCTAAAAAACCCCCACCAAGATAATACTTTTGACTATTTGTACCACAATTTGCAGTTACACCTTCCAAGTGGTGCAGGGTAATACAGACATTTTCTGGAAGTTCCAGAGATATAACCTGATCGTGGAATACCACAGCCGGCCTGCGCTGGCCCCACCCTTCATCATCATCAGCCACATCTCTCAGCTCATCCTCTGCATGGTTAAACGGCCCGAGTCCAAGCAAGAACATCTTGGTATGTAGGTTCTACAATCCATTTTCCATTTGGGACTTTTAAACCATTCCAAATACTTCAAAGCACACAGTGTTGTTTTCTTTGCATCTTATCTTTTACCTTCAAGGGAATTCTGTTAGTTTGTTTCATTCCCTTTGCCTGCATGTGTCTGTGTGCTTGTTTTCCTGTGTGTTGGCAGAGAGGGAGCTGCCAGCAGGACTAGACCAGAGGCTCATAACATGGGAGACGGTGCAGAAAGAGAATTACCTGGCAAAAGTGGAGCGCCAGCACTGGGAGAGCAGTGAGGAGAAACTCAAGTCTACCTCCTCAAAGTAATTATTTTGCAGTTTTAAGGAGCATAAATCCATGAACTCCCAGTCTGTTAGATCATTAAAGACAGCCTGTTTTTTTCTTTTTTCATTTTCAAGCTCCATGTACACTATGTCCAAAGCCAAATTATTTTAAGCTTTAATTTAATTCACTAAGTAATATTATTACAACTAATTTAACCTTTATGTTTTTACTCAGGGTTCAGAGTTTGCTAAAGATCGTTGGTGGTTTTAAGGACCAAGAGAGGCGACTGGTATCAGTGGAAGCTCAGGTAGATTGGCAGGATCACCTTGACAACGTCCAAATTAATAAAATGGAATATCAGTTTTATTTCAGCATGGCTGCTTCTGCTGTACCAGTAACTGTATTTTAACTTATGGAAGTGCAGAGGCTGGTTAATCCACAGTTATTTCTCCATCTCTGTGTAGGTTCGATATTGTGGAGAAGTGCTGTCCTGGATGGCGGAGTGCTTTGCACAGAGCACACTCAAATGTGAAAAAGATGCTCCAAAAGCTCCAAGTGAGTCAAAAATCAGAGACCTGTGACGGCTAGCAAAAACGACGCAGGACAATGGTTTGTGTCCGGTTTTGCACTAATACTACATGCCATGTCAGCATCTCTAACAGGCATCAAGGCAGAGCGCACTGCGGACACACCTCAAAGTCACTCTGAGCAAAAAGCCAGACAAGAAGAGGAAGAACCCAAACCTGGTCACCCGGGATATGGAGCCAACAAGAAATTTCCATACATTGATGAATAATAGTCACAGCACTAACTTGTAACAAATGCCCAGTCCAATCCTTCTTCTTATCCTCCTTCCACTTCTGTTTTTTTTTATTTTTTTATCTTGACGTTACAGTAGTTCATAGTGGTTCTTTCTTTCTTTCTTTTAGTAAGAAAAAAGAAATTGTAATTGTAAGTTCAGATTATTTGGCTTATCCTTAGTTTTGGAGCTGCATGACTAATGAAAGGAATGAGTACATTACAACGTCCAAATTAATAAAATGGAATATCAGTTTTATTTCAGCAGGTTGCTAAAACGCAGGAAATGGCATTTTCAAAGGTGCTATTTGTGGATCCTAAAATGTGGCTTCCTAATGATTACAAGAAGAGCATCATTTTAACAAGCAACACATGACAATTTTAAGAAGCCATCCCATAATGTTCTAAAACTTTAAGACAGTAGCATTGTTTACACAGTCAAATCAAATGGCATCGTTTGCAAAGAAGAAAACAAAAAGTAAAGTAAGCATTTGCTTCTCAACAAGCAGTAAAGACTTATGTTAAATTTATATTTACTAATCACATTACCCAGGAATAGGCATAAAATATCAAATATTATTTCAAAATTAAATTTCTGCAGCTAAAACAGCAGAAAAAAAACAATGGAACCCATGGAATATCTTCTATGATGTTCCGTGATTGTAAATCTTTTTTTCTCATTTCTGATTATGATTGGACATTTTAAATAGCACACCAGGTTTAATTATTTTTTGCAATGATTTTATGAAAATGTATGATGTGAAGTTTTTATTAAAGCACAGCTTAGAGTTATAATCACTTTGTTCTTCTGAGAAATGCTGAAACATCATCCCACATGCACTGATTTAAAAACTTTCCACTAAACATCCAGTGAACTGTAAACCAGGGGATGTTGGTCTCCCCAGTCGGCTTAATTAAATAATTACATTTTCTTTGTGGTAGAATCTTTTATGCACTATACAGGAGCACCTTATTTGCTTCACTTTCTTCCATCTCTTCATGCCTTTTTATTTGCTAAAGTGTCAATTTAGATTATGCAACTGTTTTTCCTGATGTTTTGCAGCATTTATTGTCGATAATTTCATATCAAATGTCAGAATACAAAATGTGGACTCAATAAAATAATTTCCACATAACTCAGTGCCATTTCTACAGGCTCACCGTTTTGTTTTTCTTTGTAGTCTTTTGCAATCTTTCATTTTTCCTGCATTCTGCACTTGATATATCTGCATTCAATATGGACCAATGAATGACTTCATAAGAAAATATGAAGAGACTTGTCTTTTGAGACCATCCACACTTACTTAGATGACAACTAATTATTGATCCAACTAATTTCTTTAATTCAGTTCTTTACCTAAGAAAGAAAAACATGTGCATTTTAAAATTACGGACCAAGATGTACTTTACACAGGCACATACTATTAAGATTTATCAAGTCCACATCATAAATATAAATGTGTTGAATTTAGAAGGCAGACTCCTCATTTTGAATAAAAGTCAACTATGCTCAGATTTAGAGCTGAAAGCATTTTTTATGATTTTACTTGTAACTTCTAACATGCCATATCACTTCTAA
This sequence comes from Brachyrhaphis roseni, assembly GCA_903066815.1. Classification (NCBI taxonomy): domain Eukaryota; kingdom Metazoa; phylum Chordata; class Actinopteri; order Cyprinodontiformes; family Poeciliidae; genus Brachyrhaphis; species Brachyrhaphis roseni. Next base: position 42,304 of record CAEFZY010069129.1, read on the forward strand.
AGAAATCTGTTAGAGATAACTGGGGAAATAACATTAGGTTTTGTAAAGTATTGATTAGAATCAAAGGTTAATACATATTAATAGTAATAGCAGTTGAAATGTAAATTAAATATTAAAGCTGTGATAAAAGATAACTAGAATTATCTTCCACAAAATTAAAATCTGCATAAAAGCGGTAATTCACTAATTTTATGCTGTTACTTAGAAGCACATCGCTTCAAATCGTACCAAACCCACTCCCTTGCATCTAACAAACTGCACGATTAAATCAGATCAGGTTTTCAGAGGAAGACATAGACGCCCTTAAAAGACATTCATGAAAACAACAAAGATTCAGACATTGGAGAACAAATAAATACCAGAAAATTCACTTTGATGAATGAAAGCGTGGTTTGATTTTTTCTTTTCTGCTGTGTATGTTTTATGATAAACAGGCAATACTGAAACACTGGTACTTGTGCTCTATACAATCGAAATGACACCAACCCCAATAAAGAAGCTTGACCTTATTCTTTTGAAATCGATGCTTCAGGTCCTCTTGGCTGCACGGCTGGTCCCTCCCGATGAAACGTGCTATCAAAGCGTGGCGTCACCTCGCAGCGGATCAGCAGAGTGTCATCTTTCAAAAAAGCTTTCTGATTCAGCTGTTGCAGATGCAAAAAAGTGACATAGCCAAATCCTTTGGGATTGCGTGCATTCACGGGTTTCTGGAAGGCTTGCAGGTCTGGCTTTGTCTCCATGACCTCCATGTGATGCTGACCCTCAGGTCCCTGGTCTAAGATGGCAAGCCGGATCGTTCCTTGAAGAGGCCAAGTCAGCTGCCCATCAAAAGCTCCTAGCATAGTGTGGACGAAAAGGGAGATGAAGTTGGAGCAGCGTGGGGCGTTGGGCGTCTGCAGGTGTAAGCGCAGACACAGCTTGTAGCCTGGATGGCCTGTGTAGAAGGCAGGGCTGTGCTCGACCACTGTCATGCCTGTTTCTTGGTTGCGCAGGAGGGCAGAGAAATCTTTGAGGCGCCAGACAAAGATGCCGTTGCAATGCTGGGCCTCCAGCTCCTTCACGGTGTCTTCCAGAATTGAGACCCTACGCCGCAGCTCCACAAGGTGCCCTGCCTGCCAATGACATGGAGCATAAGGTTAGTTATAACATAATAAGTAAATTAAGCAGCATATCATAATCCATCAGTCTTAACTTTAAGAAGTTATAAAGTAATCTCTTCTTTTTAAAAAACTGAAAAACTTGGCTAAAATGAGATGAAAGTCTTTCTTTGAATGGAGATAGCAACAAGTGACACAACTCCGTCTTGAGCATTTATTTACAAAAATGTTGCCTTTCATTTAAATCACTGACCAATCCTCGTCCAAATCCTAATTTTTCATAAATGAAATCTAAGGCCCCGCCCACACAGAGAGGTGCACTTGCAAAAGGTTTTTGACTTTTAGGCTGAGTCCACACGGATTTGGACTCTTGAAAGACCAGAAATAATCATTTTTGAAACCAGGTTCCAGAGTGGATACATTTCAAAACCCCACTTTTATGTTTTAAGTTTTTATATAACTGAACATTGAAAATTCCTCACATTTATTGAATACATAAATAATATACCTAGAATTGGGAAAGCAAAAAAACAAACACAACAGAAAAGAAAAGAAAAATTATAATGTTGTAGCTCCATATCTCTCTCTGTCTATCCTGCATGCACCTCACTCTTATAAATAAATGTGGTGACAGGCTATGTTTTTGTTCTCCGTCACTATTCCAGCACCACCTATTGTACCTAATACATCATTTTTTGTAGCGCTGCAATCTGTTGTGTTGCCACACATTTTTTCTAAATAATTTATAAAAAATATACCGCGCTTATATGTGTGCATACAGGGCATAAGATTTGGCACAAATATTTTGTTTATTACAAAGTTATAACTCAAAAATAAGTGAGAGGTGAGATAAAATGAATATATTGCAAGTGAGATCATGTAAAGCCTTTTGTTTCTGAAAGAAACGGCGTATTATTAGCAGAGATCTAGTATGATCTCTGTTAAAGTGACATAATTAATATATTTTTGGCTCCCGGAAGGAACCAACAATGTGAACCAACATTTATTCAGAATTATTGATATGAAGTTCATCTAACTCATAAAAAACATTTCAGTGGTTTGCTGACCGGATTGACACTGTGATTTTAATGAGTGGAGATATTTTGCAGAAATCATAATGAGCTCGCTAAGAGCACTTGGTAAGCTCTTACTTGTGTCTCTTTCAGTATGATGAGCTCACGCAGCTGGTGATCCTGTTTCACCAATCGACCATCCATTTCTCTGATCCTCTGCATCTCCTCGGTGGGCTGAGATGCGGCGGAGTTGATGCTGCAACTCGCAGCTCCTCTGAGCCCGCCGCAGGCTGCCGCTGGTGCTGCAACGCCAATGTCCTCGGCCAAAACGGACGGACCTGGAGTTCTGAGAGGTTTGGGCGACGTGCCATTGAGGCTGAGGCTACGCAAGAACTCCGCCATGTAACGCATGTGCATCTGTGTGAACTCTTGCATGTGCTGAGCCAGGTCATGTCGCTGCATCTGTAAAGTAAAAACAGCTTGTGGTCAGACACTCTTAGAAATATATTTGTTAAATTGTGTAACAAAACAAATCACATACCCTTTCCTTACAGCCAAACATGCTAAAGTTACAGGCAATGGGGGCTTTTGGGCAATCTATATCACAATGGGATTCCATCTGAAAAACATAACAAGAATCATGTTTATTTAACAAAAACAGCATTAAATGTGTAAATAAAAAGTATAACAATGCACCATGAACTTCAGCTTTTACAACTAAACCAACATATTGTAATTCAATTGTATGTGTGTATCGACTACATGAGGAACAGTTCCCTAAAGTTTGAGCAAAGGGGAAGCTGTTAGTTGTAAGTAAGCCTAATACCTTACAGCTCATTTCCTGCACCAGACACAACAGTGACTCTCACCTGGTCTCTGATCAGATCCATCTCACAGTACTGGCACTTCACGCTGGCAAATGGGCACTGCTGCTCATGTAGCTAAGCGACAAAACAGAATGAGATTAAAAGACCAACCCATGTCATCCTCAGAACAGTTAAACAGTAATAAATAGGTATGAGTCAGTTAGTGATATACTAAAGCGATAAATGCTAAAAATTTATTTTACAGAAATCATAATGAGCTCGCTAAGAGCACTTGGTAAGCACAGGAATTATTTGTAGTTTTTTTTATGTTCTGAGCAATTTAAAGCACAATCATAATACATTTTCAAATGACCAATCCAACTTTTAGAACAGCATCTTTCTCAGCACTCAGTGAAATACCAAATTATAAACAAATTGTATTAATTTTAACCATTGTGAACTTTTATGGATTATAGATTTTTTTATTATATTACTAGTGAAAATCTGCTTACATGAGCACAAAATAATGCAAACTAAGTTTACACCACTGGTTACAATCTCATCATCTTGTAAAAATACTTAAACAATGGTTGCACCAAGTACTTCCTGTTGGGCCAGATGCATTAAATGTAGTACTGATTTTATTGGTAGGTACTAGATTAAAATCCTTCATGCCAGAGCTATATGGAACATAGAATAGCACAGTAATACCCAGCCCCCACATATTGCTTCACAATGCTGTCCAGCAGGCTTAGATTAGTTCCCTACACATTTCCTTTGCAATAAAAAAAGAGACTAATTTCACTGTTTGTAAATAATTTTGGTAACAAAAACACAGACTGCCTTGTTGTGGAAACCTACCTATCACTCCAGACATTTTCAAACTACTCAACAACTCTCCAAGAAATATGCAGATATAAAAGGAAAAAAAATATTGGATTGATTTTTATTTTTAATCACCATTTGACAAAATAAGGGCAAAATGTCTGTAGAGCAGCTGAACTGGGTAGCTACAGTACCCAGAATGTTAGCCTAGCTAACTTGATTTACTTCTATAAAGGGAAGAATTGCAAAAGCTATAATGATGTGTACAATATGCAATTGAAAATTGCTACTAGATTGAAGTGGTGTTTGTCCTGTCTTTGCGTAGATTCATAAATAAAATTAAAAAATGTAATTGAGGACAAGGTTTGCTTAGAAAAGCTTTTATGATTTGTCTTTTTTAAATACATATTTTTTTTCTTTTTAACTTATAGCTGTATTTCACACAATCTTATGCCTAGTAGTGAGACAGCAGTACCTCTTTATCCTCAAAAACAAAGGATGCCACACAGTCTGGGCAAGACATGGGCCTTCTTTGGCACTCAACAGTTTTGTGCTCCTCTAGGTAGCCCTTTCTTATAAGCTGCTGGCACTGCGAACAAGGCACAGTGGTAAACTGACACGCAGCCAAATGTTTCTGGAAGGAAAAAACAAAGTAAATGAGTTAACTTAATTACATGGCTGGCTTTACTCAATTCAATTTACTCCAAGTCACTTAAGGTAAAAATAAGATGGGACAGAAATAAATATGTTACTTAAAGCAGACAGGATATAAAATTCAATGTAGCACATGGATCAGAAATATTTTAATGTAATTTAAGCAGAGGGAATACTAGCAAAAAATAATGACTGCAGAATGCAACAAGACTGAATACTATTAGCGGAAACAGAACAATCACAGAGAGTATGTGGTTGCTGTTATGATGAGTAAAATAAGGTCTTTGCAACCTAAAAATTGTTTTTCATCTTGGAACTGAATGCAAGCATCCAAATCTCTTTAAACTTGCAAATCAATGTCCTTTCACAAAAAAAGCTTGATGGAATTGTCATATTTATTCTGTTGGATGAACTGCATCAGAAATTAGTTTTTCTTCCATTAAACTTCTAACCTCTAAATGTCGGAGCTCCATTTTGTCAGTGCAGCCAGAGTTTGGACAACGAACAGTTAGCGATAGAATCTCTCTTTTGGCAAAATTATCAGGAAACAGTTGGTCTTCTGACAGCATTTCATTGTCCACAGGGCACCGCTGTCCTGTATCACTGTTTTGCAAGAGGAAGATGAGCAATAAATTAGGCAGGGCATTAACATAATCTGCATCCAAATGGGGCTTTATATTTGGGCAGAAAAACAATTGAAATGTTCTATTATATTCACAAAAGTGAAGCGTATTATTAGGACTAGAGAATTTACAGACAACTGTGCTGCTAATAAAAAATAAACAAAAATACTTCAAGAATAAACCATTTATTTTGCATTAACAATTTGGTTAAATCCTCTTTTCAGTTATTTGGTGTAGTCTAAAATACAAGACAATAACTTACCGAATAGACTTCTCAATGCAGTTCTTGCAGAATCGGTGACCACACCGTGTTTGAATGGCATTCCTTAAGGCCATCAGGCAGATTGGGCACTCATACTTACTCTCAAGGGGTGGGTCAAATTCCACATCATAACCCTGAGGAGGGACAGGGGCCTGAAGACTACTAGATGAGCTGTTCATTAAGGTGCCAGGACTCTCCGATGGGCTTAAAAGGGAATCCCTTTCTTTTTCCTGCATCAACAAGGCACATCCAGACATCGCTACAACTAGTCCCTCATAGCTGTCCTCCTCCAAACTCCCCTTATTGCTTTCACAGCAAGCCATACAGTGTTTGAGTGCCAAATCAAAGCTAAAAGACAAAAAAATGTTATTTTTTTAATTAAATTGAACTAATAATTGCTCTTTACACTGACATAAAAATGTTTCAAAAGTGAAGTTTTTATTTTATGACAGTTGAAATTATTTTCAGTTTAACAGTTAAGTTATATGGTGCCTGCTCACAACAGATACAACACAAAAGCCAATTCAATCCAATTATACAAAGATGTTGATCATTTGATTCAATGATACAGCTTTTGAAAGATGACAAGACAAAGAAAAAAATAATTAATACAGTATATCAATCTATATATTAACAGGTTAAAAAACATCTACTTGCCTCATGTCCTTTTTAAACGCCCATTTAAACTTCCTCATATCAACATAGCAACAACTTCCTCCATCAATTCACTAAGCTAAAATAACAAAAGCCAACATTTATATATCCCTGCTTTTGATTTAAACCATCTTTCTTAACAAGCAGTTGGCCTGTTTTCTACACAGCTGTGTTATCATTATGTGCAAAGGTACACGACTTTACATTAAAGACTGTGGTGATTTTAGAAAAAAAAAATAGAAACATCTTTCATCCCTTTTTGCCAATGAAAATCTCTCCACAAGGCTTAACAAGGCAGAATATTAAAAAAATTAATACAAAAATGCGAGATTCTGTGCTTGGCGACCTAAAATTTTAAACGGTTGTCAAAAAAGTTAATCAGTTTACTTTGTTTATTTTATTATACTTATGAATTTGTATTATACAGAACTAGCTTCCAATTAAATTGCTTATTTCATTCTTGCTCAGAATGAAGGAATGCTGCAAAGTTAATAGATAATTTATGCCAACAATCGTCCAATGTCAGCACGTGCTTGCCAAGAAAGAAATATTGCTAGAAAGTCAATGACTTATAGCAATTGGCCAAGGTTATTTTGATAACCTCTTACCAATTGCCATGATAAGTAGAATTTTAATGCAAATTACTCTAGGAAGGACTGTTTATGAATGGGATGCATTTGTCCAGGGGAGTCTTGTGAATACACTTGTTATGAAATCACAAATCACTCCAAACACTGTCCTCCTCTCCTTTCGTACCATATCTGGAGTGTTCAGTAGAAGTCACTCACTCTCCATAAAACAGCACTTAAACCGTTAACTATAAAACTGCAAAAAAATTACGAAAAAAGAGCAATGAGCCTGGTTATGGTTATCAATGTTGGCTTTTGTGAAAAATATACAATTTTTAAAATCAAATGCCCAAAGATTTATTGATCTGCTCAAATACAAAACTACACAAATAATGTACAAAGCAAGACACAACCTGCTGCTTGTAAATGCATAGAAAATGTTTTCGGTGGCAGCTATGACCAGAGAACAAAACATAATCTTGAAATTTTTAGCGTTATAACAACAATGAAAATATTTTGGATTCTATGGGTAAAGTGAAAAGGTGGATTAGTCTCAGTGGAGAAATGCAGGGATGTCCAAAAATGTACTAACTTAAAAGATTCAAAGCTATTTAACTGAAACAGTGTTTAGACAAGGAGTGTTTGACATTTTTATAGGTCTTAGTTATTTACATTTGATGTACAGCATGTATATTAGACATACTCTTCGTTAGGCTTTCACATAATGGAGGCTCGAATACATCAGTATAGTAGCGTTGTATTCGTGTTCTTTTACTCTTTTGTTTTCCAGTCATGTTCGAAATAAATCAAGCTAAAACAAATGGTACGTTATAAACAAGTGTAAATAAACTGTACTTTACAACTGTGTTATTATCAATATGGTTGACCAATCAATGTACATTTATTTGCTGTCAATCGGTTATCACTAATATGCACAGGAATTGTGCCTTAATCTACTCACCTATGAATTCTAATTGATTTTTTTTTAATAAGGAGGCTTTAGAAACTACTTCGTATGGCTAAATGTATAATTTGCATCTAATTTACAGCGAAGTTCGAAATGTTTATTAGCTGTTGTGACTTAGCCTGCTAGCAAAGTTATTCAACGTCAAAACCCATTTCTCAAGCCATAACCTTATGCTCACAAAAGTTAGCGATTGTTTCACCTGACAGTCATGCCTCCAGATGCGGAACTGCAACCTCGAACCTTGCGGCACTAAGAAGAGACTAAAAGAAAGATAAATTACACTTATACTGACCTAAACTGTTGAGAGCACACACCCACGCGCCTCCTGGTGCAGTAGAAATAACTTTGTATCGGTGGAAGCCCGGGTTTTATCTCCGAAATTTAGCCACCTTTGCCTTGAAAAGCCCCGAACATTTAGTTTCAGATTTCCTGTTTTTCTTTCCCTACGTCATCGAAGATGACTCCAGCAGCTAGATTTTTTTTCGCTTGCTGGGCACGCGAGCACCATCACGCGGCAGGAGACTGACGTTGCCGCAGAGCAGCAGGAGACAGAAAAATGGCGGACCTCAGGAAAATCTGTCCTGAGTCTTTGCCCTGCCGTGTCAACCACACACAGAAAACGTCGTTCCAGGGGAAGCTTTTCGTCTTTCTTTGCGTACTTATAGTGGATTCCGGAGGAGCCACGACACATTGGGTCGTCACAGAGGACGGGAAAATTCAACAACAAGTATGCCAGTTAGCTTACTGACCTGCTAACGCTTACGTTATGTGGTTAGCCTAAACAGCTAAGTATTTCCCCCCTGTAAATGAGTAATAACGACTTTCTGCATTGCTCTGTAATTGTATTTATTGGAACCAAGTCAGACTTACAAGCCCCGGTCTTGTTTTATAGAAAGGTTGCAAGTGTTGGTCTAAAAACAAAATGTTTAAGTACCGTAGCTTTATGTTTTTAAGTAAGATAACGTCACTCTGTCAATCGGTTGTGAAAGTCCAGTTCAAGATGATGACCACATCATCGCAAACCAACATAAGTTCATCTGATAGAAACGGCTAAGAAGCAATTAATCTATTCGAGACACATAGTTAATGTTTTAAGTGACACGCTAATTAATGGGTCTGACAGGGTAAATTAGCAGTACTGGAGTGAGTTCAAGATTTGTACGAGTACAATAATTGTGCTGTTAACCTCATCGAGTAGGAAAGGCCATCTACAAGGTTTAAATTTTAAATCCTCTCATTTAACATTTTAAACTTGTCGGAAATGTGGGTTCTTGTAATAGAAAATATCTAAATCATTTTTGTAGACATTATCAATTTGTCTTTAACAATTATTTTTTTTAGCTCTGCGTGTAAGAGGTTAGAATACATGTCAGGTAATTGACTTGTAACAATCCGTTTATTCATCTATAGTCAGTGGCATTTCGTTTTCACTATTAGTATTATTAGGCACCCAATATTCTGCCTTAGACAAAAAAAAATGCCTCTTACATCATATGTCAATTCAGAAATTAGGGTAGAAATTATTTAAAGTTTTTTTTTTTTGATGGACTCTGGAGCTTCAAATTAAATTCTACTTATTTTTAGATGAATGAAAAACAGTTTTGGTGGACTAGAAGTTTAGCAATAAACACCACCTATGTCGTTTCAAAGAATGAACTCATAGACAGTAAATTATAGTCTGGATATGTTTATGAAATTCTCAAAACTGCAAACCACAATGGAAAATCACACAGTTTTTGTGAAAGTGGCATTGGCAGATGCATGTTTAATTTACATTACCTACATCCAAAGATTAATTGACTGCCTCATTCCAATTCAGGTGGACTCTCCTTTGAATCTAAAACATCCTCATGATGTGGTAATCTTCATGAGACAAGAAACTCGTGTAAACTACCTCAAGACTTTGGAGGTGTGTGGGTTTCTTTTTTAATTTTACTGTAGTCAAAGAGTTCATAGTTGGGTATTTTCATTCCTTTGCATTTCATTTTGGCTTTACCAATTTTAAGACTTGTTTTTGTTTGCATTATGTGAGCAGAAACAGTTAGTAGCACAAAAGATTCACATTGAGGAGAATGAAGACCGAGATACAGGTTTGGAGCAGCGGCACTACAAAGAGGATTCAGATTGTATAATGGCTAAGGTGCCACTGGGAGACCTGGACCTGTATGATGGTACTTATATCTCCTTGGAGAGTAAAGACATAAGGTAAGCTTTAGTAAAATGTCAAAACAAGTAGTTGTGATTTGACAAGAATATGACATCTTAAGGCATAATAAAATTCTTTTCCTCTCATTGCAGCCCTGAAGATTATGTCGATTCACGATCTGCTCTGCCCCCAGATCTGGAAAAGCCAGACTGTGCTAAAGTTTTTGAACTACCTTATAGTATTCATGCTTTCCAGCATCTCAGGGTGAGTAGTTGTTAAATTTTTTTGTTGCACTCAGTAATTTGTAGCATGCGTCTATAACCTGAGCAAAAGTATTTGAGAGATATGCTACACTTTCCATATCTTTGTGCACAACAATTCACCTATTTGTCTTTTTTAGTTACAATAGTCAAACATCTTGCTGTGTCATTCAAAATCACCGAGGATATGAAAGAATAGACAGTCTGACAAAATTATTAAAATTCACAATATAGAGCAAAAATATATGTGTAACAATAACAAAAATAGTTTTAGAGTTTACTTTTTAAGATTTTGTTTCTTATTGATAGGCCTTTCCTCTTAAATAACACATTGTGGGAATAATTTAGTAGTAAGTCATTTTTGTTACATGTTTTGATAAAGTATTTATTTTTGTTTTCTTTAAATTAAAAATGTAAGTTGGTAACAACATGCATTATTTTATATGGGTTTAATTGAATTATCTTTACATATTTTTGTTTTTTGTGTGAGGCTTATTCAATGATTTTTGATTAAATTTTAGCAGCCGTCTTTGGCATCATTGTGCAATCAGTGCAGTTCTGATTGGTTTGTCAGCTATTTTTATAATATTTGCAAGGTGCTGAACAAAATTGTCTTGCTTCTTTTTGGATCTGTGCAAACAGAAACAGCACAGATGCAGACAGACATTGCTCTCATTATCTTCTTTTAAAACAGAAGATAAAGGTTATATTAGAGATACCTGCAGAGAATCATAAATCAAAGTTAACATTTTAAATTTCAGTTTAGTTCCAACAACAGATTATGAACAAGGTCCTAGGGTAATTGCCGTATTTGTTGTATAATAACTTGAAATAAAGTTTTTTTTTTTTTTTTTTTTTTTTGGAAAAGTGCTGACTGTACAACATGGCACAATTTTGTATAATCTGTATTTTCATTTGCTTTACTATAGGGGGTACAGGAGAGAGCAAACTTGACCTCCCCACTTCTTTCTAAGGATGATCCCATTTTTAGTTCTTTAACTAAAAAGTTTGGCCGCACTATTGATGAAGTGGGCCACCGCATTCATCAGAGCTTGCTGAAGGTAAACTTTTCCTGAACAACTTTGCTCCTTAAAGTGTATTAAAAAAAAAACAACAATATTTTGCTGCTTTTATAGAATTGATCTGTTTATAAAAAACTTATCTGACATGTTTTTGAGATTGATATTTGAATTTATTTTGTGTTCAACTGAAATCTGCATGTGACAATGTACATACTCTATTTGCATTTTGCATCTTCATCTGTATGTGAGCCTTAATGGGGATCTGAGATTCATTGTTCAATGCAGCTTAATGTGCATCACTGCTGTGAGGTACCATTTTATAGAGCTTTAAAATGGTTTTACTTTACGCTTTTTGTTTTTCAGAATTCATCTTCCTGGGTGTTGTATAACATGGCATCCTTTTACTGGCGTATGAAAAATGAACCTCAGAGTGCAGTGGACTGTATAGTGCGTGCTTTGCATTTCTCTCCAAGGTAATAACTAGTGGGCCGAAAGGCCTTTGCACTACTATATTGTGTACTGTGAGTATGCTCAAAGGTGTGTCAATGTGTGTTTTGTTCTTACAGACAGCACAAGGATATAGCGCTGATAAACATGGCCAACATCCTGCACAGGGCCCATTTCTCAGCTGATGCTGCTATTCTTGCCCACGCTGCTCTAGACCTTACCTCAGACCTCTTTACCAGTCATTACACATTGGGCAACATTTACGCTGTAAGTAAAAGTGAAACCTGTCAGCTACACTGAAAGTTCTTATGTCTACTTCAAAGAGTGGTCATATGCAAAGGATCTTAAGATCACTTTTTAGCTGCTATCTTGCCTCTGTATGTTGGGAATACCTTAAAAAGACAATATATTCCTAAACTAAGTGTATGTAATGTTTCTTTTGCCTATAAACATGGTTGGAATTGAGGACATTTATTTTTCAGATTTGTACATTAAATTAAAAACTGCTTCAGTGAACTGAATTCCCAGTGCTTTGATAATTATACTCTGCTGTTTCGATATATATATATATATATATATATATATATATATA
>CAEFZY010069133.1:0-72346 GCA_903066815.1 Brachyrhaphis roseni
GTCACCATCATGCCCAAAGACATCCAGCTGGCCCGCCGCATCCGCGGAGAGAGGGCTTAAACACACACACACACACATACATACACACCCCGTCAGTTTAAATGTCGAAGCAGAGGTGGGTGCTCTATTAATGCAAAATTAACAATTTCAAACTCCAATCCAACTGGATAGGCTGTAAAGATTTTTTGTATTTATTTTTTATTTTTAATTAAAGTAGACTTTTTATCTGAAGCTTTAAAATACAAAAGTGTCAGATGCCCAAAGCAGATGTCCTTTCTAGTGAACATAGCAACTTACAAATGCCAAATCATGCCAAAAAGTTACATTGCTTGCCACCATTCATCTGTACAGTGCTTCATTGGTTGCTTAAAAGAACAATTATGTTTCAGTAGTTACCTTAAGTTAATTACTCTGGTCATATAAGAAAACTAAAACCTGATAATTCTGATTTTGGTTAATTCAGAGACATGATGAATGAAAATTTGGAGCATGTTCACGAGCAGATCAATTCAAGATTGAGTAAAAACAACTTAATATAACAAAGTTGAACATACGTAGCTGTAGTAATAAAAGTAAAAAAAAGCAGAGGTCAGTTTGTGAGAAATCACAAAGTTCCACTAACTGTTCTGTTGAACAAGCCTGTCAAGCAGGGGAGAAGAGGTCTGGTTCGGAGGCTTGTTTCTATATCTGTCCTGACCCCGGCATGCCGCGCATACCATGCTAATGAATTCAGCATCCTGACACTAGATGCTTTATGTAATTAATAGAGCGCAAGGCTAGGGTGGCATCTCCATGCTGCCAGTGACACATAGGTGAGACATTCGCTGAAGTACGGGATTCTTATTTTTAAAAACACAAGGCGGGCACAGGCATTTTTACAGCCCACCTAAAACAGCCGTGCAAATGAAACAGGACCCTCGCCTCACTGACAGCACAAAAGCAGGGATGTGCAAGCTTTAATTTATTGAGCTGTTAATACTAATCACCACAGGTTATTTTAGGTGATGTATAACACATCAGTGGCAGGTCATTTGTTTTTACAAGCCTGCTATTACTTCTTGAGTCTATAAGAAGTTGCTGTAGACTGGAGTTTATGGAAAGTTGACTCTGGTTCTAATTGGATTCCTCAACACTGTCAGCAACATCCTAATGCTTATTAACAGCGATACGCTGGTGCCACATTTTGCACTATTTCTCAGCTGCCCGTGGAGCAGATTTTAAAACAATCGTCAGAGCTTCACAATCCTCAGCTGCCTCCGTTGTAGGTCCATAAAAACTCAACGACACGTCGGAGAAGGCAGTTTAGAAGTATAAATAAATAAAAGAGCGCAGCCAGGAGCTGTCCATATATGCTGCAAACCTTCACGAGTGTGAGCGCCGAGGGCCTGAGAGAGGGAGGCTTGCCGCCTGGTTTGAATAAAGCAGCACGGCTGCAGGGAGCTCTGGGATAGTCACCAAGTCCGCTGATTAAAATTGTGATAGTAAGCAGTGCTGGCTGCTGCTGCTGCCTGCCAAACTGCTCTCAGTGGCATTTTCATATTGTTTAAAAGGCCCAAACGGACTCATCTCGCCACTTGCTGCACAGTGCTGCTTTTTCCCGTCTCCATTCGATCATATTCTCCCACTACTAGTTTTGGAGCATTTTAGACCTGCTTTAAATAGTCCAGTGTGGGTCAGAGAGCTGTTTGTTAAAAGCCGACATGTGTAGCACTGCATTGAATGCATGTGGAAGGATTGTGTGTTTACTTCCACCGTGAAATCACACGGAGCGTTACTTCTTGGAAATTCTGCTCTGAACTCGTTCAACTCCCCTTTTAAAAACGTCACTGCAAATTCCAATAAAACTCTGCCATTATAAATATGCAATTCCCAAATGCTGGAAAGCAACCCAAGTTGTTTTACTACTGATATACTTGAGCCAACCTTTTTCAAAAAGGTCAAACTCCACAGGTTGTGGTCACTTTCCTCTGCTTCGACTGAACAGATATCATTTTTGCTCAGAATAATGTTTGACAACCCGACAAGCGTTGCTGTTTGATCTTAAACATTTGGAATGAGAGACAAATACTAGGTTAGGCAGGGAGGGAGAGAGGGAAAAAAAAGAGAAAAGGCAGCAAGAAAAGTGAGGGACTTTTAGGGGCAGCTGTGTTTTATTAACCCAGTCATAATGCCCCTAAAAATCCTTATTGCTCTTGCAATGGTCAACAAGGCTCCTGTTGCAACATGTCGAGGATCTCAGAGCAACATGTAGGGATATGTTGTACTGCTGGCCAAGAAGCAATTGAGTAGTTTTGATCGGGTCACTGACATCACACTCAGAGATTTTGAACTAATCATAAAAGTCCCAAAATAATACATGTGAAGAGGGAATCAAACTTTTGATTAAATGTTAGTGAAGATAAGCTTGGGGTTGCAAAAGTTTGCGATATTGTCGAGGGCGGAGACAGAATGACCAGCATTTCTCGACAAACTGTGGAAACATTTCTCTCTGGCAGTGTTGACTTGTGTTGTCGTTTTGCATCTGCCGAAGTCGCCCCAGTTTAGTATTAATATGCAGACGGGGAAGCCGACACGCTGTGTCCTTCTGTGTTTTGACATTGCCACAAAGTACCAAGGGAGACGCTCCAAGACAGAGACAGAAAGGAAGAGCAGTTGTTATTCTAAAAAATAGGCTAAATGCTGTTTTAGAGTAGAACAAGATAGAAATGCAGGGCGAACAGATTTCCAGCACATCAGCTATGCATAAAGAGAGAAACAAGCAAGCAAGCAGGAAGATGACAAGGAAACAGACAGAAAGGAGGGAAAGACTGAGAGGCAAGCGGGCCTTTAAGGACTCCAGACTTGGGTGTGGTGTGCTGGACAGTCACGGCTGGAGAGTGGCTGGTATGGAGGTCTCGATATTGGTGAATGAGTCATCACAGGGAGCGTATTCGGTTGAGTTTTCCTGCAGAACGGCTGCTGTTGGAGGAATCAAGAATCCTCTTCACAGACAAGGGGAGAGGGTGTAAGGGAAAGTGTGGATGATGACTCAGGGCCATGAACCACATGGCGATGGAGAGGGGAGGGAGGAATTACTCATCAGAGCATGTGGAATCTCATATGGCTATCACAGGACAGGCAATGTGCTTCCCCCAAGGCTGCCGCTCAACCGCCATCAGTCCCTGAGGTTCCAGCTCGACACTGTGGACTGGTGGGGCCCTGGGGATGGCTTTTTAACTTCTTTCATAAAAGCAGGGTCCGTTCTAGCTTGGGGGCATTGGAGAATCATAAGGCACAAACATTGATAAATGAATTCTTTGGCAAAGCTGAAATGCGCTCCAGCTGCATTGAGTCACACGAAATTCCCCGCAAATGTTTCATCTCTTGTGACTGATGAGGGTAAGCAGAAAATACTGTATTGATATCTGACAGAAACAGTAGGTTTGCAACTGTGGATCTCTTGATAAGCATGGGTTTAGCTTTATAGTGTTACTTAGAGATGTGGGGACTTGGTTTAGCCTGGTGGAATAGGGCAGTTATTGTCATTGCTTGAACCGGCAGGGCGTGGGAGGTCAAACTGGCCGAGTTCCTGGTTCAAACAGAGAAAGAGGGGCATTATCTATGCAAGATCATTAAACATGAGTTTTACCTTATTCACCATCTTTTTGCGATCAGGAGGGTAAATTACATCAAGTTGATGTGGCCCTCCTTCTTTTAATTAGGCAATGCTGCAAAAATATATAACCAGAGAAAAGAAGAAGTGAAAAAGACTTTCTAAATATGTCTGCCCGGTGCGGAGTGACATTTTAAGGCTTCTTTTCATTTATCCTTCAGCTTACATTGTCACGTCTGTGTAAATCCATCTTAGAAGTGATGAATGAGGCTTTACAACGAGCTTACAGATGATAAAGCTGTGCAGAGTGATGACAAGACAGTAAATATGGACAAAAAGGACTACCCACATGACATCCACACTGTCTTCTCTTTGTCTACTTTGGATTCAGCAGCTGAATCAGTAGAAGTCTTTGGTGTAAAAGTGGTGGAGAATAAGGCATCAGTCGATTGGTGCATGACAAAAGGGGATAACATCAACAGAAAGGCTTTGACATAATGCACCCCTTTGGTTTTCATGTATAAATGATCTCTATGCAAGACATAAAAAAATGGTTGTACAACAATTTAGATCTACTATGCATCTGTTATTATTTATGCATATTCTGCAAAAATGGGGATCAGTATGCCTCTTTGGCTTGACTCAACAGGTGAAATGGGCACACCCATAGCACCGGCTCATACCCTCTTCTTAGAAGTGCCGACACCACCCCAGTTCTAACAGTTTCCATTAGGGTGTGGGCTGACAGGGCTCCAACAGGAAAACCACTGAAATCCAGAGCAAACACTGCAGACAAAAGCTAGACAACGAGAAAAACTGGAGCAGACTTTCCCCAGAGTGGATCCCTCCTGCTATACCCCCTGTCCTGCTTTCAGCAGATAGTGGCGGCGACTCTTGATTAACCAGACATCAATGGAGGGGAATGTAATCGCTTATTTTAAGATTCAGTCATAAATTCTTATTTAAATTAGCTAAAGAGCCATGCAAACAAGAATAGCACTGACAGGTGAAGTGGATAACATTGAGCATCATCTTACAAGGCTGCATGGTGGTGCAGTTGTTGGGACTTTTTCTTTGCTGTAAGAAAATCCTCAACGTCACAGACCAACCTCGCTCTTGGTCTGTTTTCACTGCCTTTCTCTATCTCGGGTTTTGACATCACCGATTCCTCCATGTGTAAATAAAACCATCAGAACTTGCCATGTTTAATTTCCTGGTCTTCCTTGTTTTTACCTGATAGTTAGGCTTGTACTTTTCTCAAAATGCCATGCTGCTCTGAGGCAAATTCTAACAACACTGACAGTTAGTACAACTGAGCACTGTAGGAGTCACAGTCTACTATGACTGATGGATTTGCTATTCAGATTAAGCCGTGGATTTCCTGTATCATCGCCATCTATTACTACATTTGCAGACAGTTAAAAAGTTTAACTAAAGTGCACCCAGAGTCTATTGAATATGGAACAGCTCTTATAAGTTTAAAATAAGGAGCAATTCTGTATTTCAAGAAATGTTTGGCAACACTATTAGCAGCTGAATAAGCTGTTATTGCTTGGCTAACAGCTCATTTTAAGTTTTAGGTGTACATCCAGAATAAAGCTCTCCAATGAAGGAAAATCCCACTTTTAATTGCCAGAAAAAAGACTATTATGCCATTAACACTAAACTGAATTCTAAATTTAGTAGTCAGAATTACCAGAAGCACAGAGGTCACTCTGTATAATTGCATGTAAAGCTAAGAAAAACCAACAGACAAAAATGTAACATTTGCATTTAATATCTTTTGGTCCATTTGTTTTAGCTTGTGGTGCTAAAAGTGATTTCCAGCTCCCACTGTTGAAACCTTTTGATGGTACGGAGACACAGATGTTTCCCTGCAACCCTTCCAGCCATTACTACCATCCCCACTCGCAAAAGCATTCCTGGACGTGCATCAATGGTTTAAAAGCAAGTTATTGTAAGGATCCACTTATTTGTTTTCAGGCCTCATAAAATAAACGCCCCGAGAGACGGATTGCAGTGGAGAAGATCTGAAAAATGCATGGAAAGGTCAAAATAAATGCTACACATGACTTGAGCTGGAGGAAGAAGGGGGGGGGTGCTTTTCTTTGTCTTTCACACTCAGATCAGAATGAGATCTGCAGCTTCACAGGGTCATAGCTGTGTACAAGATCATGTGAGACACAAGTGCCCTTAGCCAGACCTCTTGTTGTTTGCTTGTTGTAGAGCAGGTCACAGGTTTTCTGCACTCTTACGGATTCTTTTCAGCCCAGGCGTCCTGCATCTTCAGCTGTTTATCTTTGTAATTGTGTTTGAATAAGAAAACAGTGGGCCTACCCAAAGAGTGCTGCTGGTTGTGTTGTATAAGATTCTTCGCTGCAGCACAAAGAGCACTGCAGAAGTTACAGTTTTCAGCTGCTCCTCCACTTGGGCTGATCCTGTTTCCAACCTTGCTTTTTTTTTTTTTTTTGTCCACCTGCAGTGAGGGGCATTTTCCAGTTGTTTTCTGGCTGTTTGTTGCCAACAGCGCTGTTTGGCAGCTCTCAGCGACACTGTCTCTTTGCATTGCAAAACCAGTCGAAGGCAGCGCTCGACTCGGCGGTTGTGCGTCCCAATATTGGGAAACCGTGATCTCCGCAGGGCGATTGGCAGATGTGTGTTTGGTGCTTCAGATACACTCCTGCCAGCGAGTGAAAGAAGTGGGTTTGTATAAAAAGGGCGAGGAAAAGCAAGTCTTTGTTTTGGCAGAGCGCTCTTTGCCAAAGTAATAGATCGGCAGCCAAAGCTCACCAAACAAACCTGAGGCACTTAGTGCTTTATCCATTCAGCCTCTTCATGAGTAAAAATGACAAGGAGGCCATTTTTACTGTCCGCAATATCCTCTCTGCTGCATTTTGTTTGAGCAGAGAGGTCTACCAGTGAGCTGTGGTTAGCCGTGGCAGGCTTCTTTCAGAGTGGGTTTTTGTGTGGTTGTAAATGTGACCACGAGCTGCATCTCTTCAGACGTTGGCTTCTGAGATTTTTGAGAAAGAAACAGTCATTTGTTTGATTGTAATTAACTAAATTTGTCTTAAAGAACATAATCGGCTTCAGTTTTTTTGAGCTCCATACAGAATGACAAATGACTGAAACTCAATTACAAAAACACGATATTTTACATTTTTACACTTTTTTAAGATGATCAGTGTTCAGAAACGTGTAATCATAATCTATGATTTTCTTTTTTCATGGTGTATAAATATGACAAAGCACCAAATAGGATAAATAGCAAAAAGGCCCATTTCATTTGGTTATTTTTCAAAAGGGGACACAAGGTCTTGGCATTTAGGTAAAATGACATGTGTAGTCCTTCATAAGCCAAAAAAATATGTAGAGAAATATATTTTGTTATGTTTGTGTATAGTTTCCATGCTGTTTCTTAAGTAAATTAGTCAATATAATTGAAACCATTTTGCACTTACCCTGAATACCTGAGCTCTGAGATCTTCTGTTTTGATTAGACTCTAAAATGTTGCCGAATAACTTTTTATTTGTGTTGTGACTTTAAGAAATACTTCTTAAAATTATGATCATAATGTAGCTATGAATATGAGCACAACAATACATTTTTATTTATATCAGCCTCCTACTACTGAATCCTTTTCTATTTCTTTATAAAGGCAGCTGAAAGGTTGTCAGGTAATATTTTTTTTCTTGCTTCATTGGCCTTTAAAGGTTCAAAGTTTCTATGGTGAAACGTCAGAACACTGAAGGCTCAAATCTTATCCTGTTAAGATACTAATCCTGCTTCTTGGTGCTGCCCCCTGATGTACTGGAATGTGGATCATGAAACGATCAAACACAAGTTCCTATCTAAAAACTCAAAAAAGTCGATCAGTTCATGGGGCCACTGTTATAGGGGTGTTTAGTTTCTCCCCTCACAGAAAATCACTGTGAGGGGAGACATACTCCCCTCACAGTGATTTTCTGTCTGTACAGCCTGTCCTGTGTTCAAAGACCTCAGTGGCACATTTGTTTTTACCAAGATATCAAACCAACAATTTTAATCTAATCAGAGACACAGCAGAACATCATGGCCACACTGATGTTTTCCTCAATCTGCTGCAACTGAGCTGGAGTTCTTTCATCACTGTCCGAGCCAACGTCCCCCAATTTGTAAGGACCTCTGTGCCAAGTTTGTCTCTGAAGATATTACAAAAAAGATGGGAAACCTCATCTTTCCCCAGACCTTCTTCTAATGTAGAAAAGAAGGTTTCTGCTTTTATGAAAGTTATCCAAGCTTCTGGAAAAACATCCGTTGCTGCTTCTTATTTTTTTCTTTTTGGGGCCTTGATGCTAGAAGTATCACCAGTCACTAGATAGAGTCCGCATAGTTTTGCATCCTTGCAGCCTTTGCAAATGATAACACATTGCCTGTGTGCATGCATGTGCATAGGTGCGAATGTTAAATTTGTCATGTTGGGGTCAGAGTGATGGGAATAGGATTGTGACACGCAAGCCTCAACAGCTTTCTTTGAACTTCCTTATGTCATGAGTTTGTGGTTCTCTGACTGGATGATTCAGAAACACCCACGCATTCATTTACATGTCAAATATTCATATGTATGTGGTATACACTATTTTCAGCTGTCTGGGCTTTTTTTTTTTTGCATTGTAAAAATAGGACTTTTTATGTCACATCAGTAGCACTGACTACACCATTCTGTGGCTTCTTAGCTTAAAATATTGCACAAGCTTGATAAGTATTCAAAGTTTAAAACAATTTAGTCTCTTAATGGTGAACACAAAGCCACAAACTGCCTGATGAAGTGAGTGAATCCTTGCTCAATTTGTACCTAATGATTTAATTTCACGGATTTATTAAAAGTGCAAAAATATAGTACAGCAATATTACTCTCCAAGATGTAGCTGAGTAGATGAAGAAAGGTGCATACTGTACTTTTAAACCTAATTTTCACATTGCAATCACTGCCTGTAATGTAATTTATTTTATTGTATTTACAGTTAAATCATAGACCAACACAATGCCGTGCATAATTATGAAATTAAGTTTTTTAACTTATCTTATCAGAACTCCTTCTTGTACATGTTTGCTAATTCACCTACTTGGCTTTGGGAACTTAAACATCTGATTGTCTTGCACCAATGACTTCCTCCTTTCCAGATTTTATGAGTGCATGACTAATATTTTATCTCAACTGAGCTTTTGATCTCTGGGTTCTCCAGGGTTACCGTGGACATCTTGGGTGCTTCCCTGATTAATGCCGTCCTTGCCCGTGTAGATGGCCACCCATGTGTTGGTAGGTTTGCAGTTGTGCCAGACATTTTCTGTTTTCAGATGATGGATTAAACCATTGATATAGAACTCCACTTTTTAAACTTTATCCCTCACCTGTCTGCTGTGTTCTTAATGATGTTTGTTCACTGATGTTCTCTAACAAACCTCAGAGGCCTTCACAGAACAGCTGGATTTATATTGAGATACAATTCCACACAGATGGACTCTAATTACGTGACTTGAAGGGAATTGATTGCTCATGGGGTTTGGATGCTTTTGCAAGGCATTGTAAAGCAAAACGATAGAAGCAAAGTACTCCAGTAAAGCAGCTGGGTTTGTGTATTTAGTCACATTACACCACTGGGTAAGTTAACCATTAAGGTGTGGGACGACAGCACTTCATCACCTAAAAGAAGAGTAAAATCCAGAGCAAACAACTGCAGACAACAAGCGACAGACAGAAAAACTGGAACAGACATTTCTTCCATGGATTTTCCTAGCACCAGATATTTTTTTTAGATAAGGAGAATGAACCCACTTGACTTGTTTTCAGTCAGTCATTCTGTGAGACATCCAGGTCTTGAAGGGATAAAAACCAAAAGACACACCATGAAATCATCTCTGATAGTTATCTGCTCTCAGTGAAACACTTAAAAGTTTATTGAGATACTGTTGTTGTTTTTCTTCCTGTTTTTCCTGGAACTGATTGTATTCTGAGTTCAAACTTGTGCTGCTCTTGAAATTGCTTAGTGTTGTTAGCGTACCGTTTGGCCATTTAAACTATAAAATATCAGGAAATTGTTTTATTCCTTATGGGGGTGTGCTGATATTTTATGATTTAATTATCAGTGAAGCCTGCCATGTTTTCCACCTGTTCTGTTATTAGAGGGCCATAAAGGAGGTTGAGAGCTTTAAGCGAGGCTTTGTGTTACATCTGTTTGAGACGTTTTGAACCAGAATAGCAATAGACATATTAGTCAATGGGATACTTGGATTTAATAATGAGTCCATCAATAGAGCAGGTGATTTAGATAATCTCCAGCTAAAGGGCTATTTTACAGTTTCATTAATTAATCTTTACTGCTTTTGCTTGTTTCTTTTTTCATTTCAGTTTACATATAAACATAGGCATGATTGAAACATAAACAAAGACAATTTAATAAGCAAAAATTGTGAAAACCAAAAAACAGTTACATTTAAATGGATATTTTGGCATTAGGACCATTTTGAGAATTAGACACAAGATAGACAGAGATATATTGTCTCGTCTTGGTGGCTGAATGTATTGCCACACCCGTAAGCAGCCTAGAATTTTAACTTATTTACTGTTTTGACTGATTGAAACTTTAAAGCCTATTGGTATTTAATTTATTGTCCTGTAATAAATTACAGCTTTATCACTCAGTCATCAAAATAATTAACATTTTTAGTCTTTTAAATGAAGTGAATTAAAGCCTCACAATCAATTTAAACAGGCTGCAACACATCTATAAGACTGATGCTGCATATACCATACAGATTGGTGTCAGTCTTTTCTTAGCAACAGAGCAAGTAAATGTGTTTCTTAAAAAGCTGAACTATTAGTCTAAGATTCCTGTGAGCTTAAAAAATTACTTCATATCCAAAGGTGATCGGGAGAACGGCTTTTCTGAATGGCCACAGTCGTAGGTGTGGTGAAAATAATAATAATATAGTTTTTTTATTTGGCGCTTTTTTGCAGTCATTTTTGACCACCCAAAGCACATTACACACATTTATACACCAATACACAGATCGGTAGGCAATTTGGGGTTAAGCGCCTTGCCCAGAGGCACATCGACGTGACAGGAGGAAGCTGGAATCGAACCTACTACCTTCCGATTGCAAAACCACTACTCTTACCACTCCGCCACAGTCGCTAGGAGCATGACGCAGCAGATCGATGACATGGTTTGGATCTGTCACTGCTCAGTGCTTTTCAGACATTGGGTATGCACAACACTGAGGAAGCTGTATAGTAAAAAATATGAGGATGCACATGCATGCCTCCCTTAAGGTACCACTTTTAATTCGAATTGGAAGGTGATTGGGGTCATTGCCATCTCTCTCAAGCTACACAGATGTAGAAACAATGATGCAATAATAAATTCTCACCTGTTTTCTGCTTTTACCTAAATATAAATCTGACGGTTTAACCATCTGCTGCCTTTGACTGCATAAAGCACAAAGAGGACAAAGCTGCTTTAAAGAAGGCTAAAATAATGGCAACTGTCCTTATTCTGCCAGCAGAGCCTTAGCAGCTCTTTCAGCTGTTTCATAAATCATCTAGTTAAAAGCCAAATACACATTGGAGAATAAACAGTCCCTTCTTTCTCAAGGCTGCTCGAGAGGATGAAGTTGGGGGAGTAATAGGGTGATGGAGTTAGGAGGATCAGCTTGGCTTAACTTTGTCAGTGCACCAAATTCCCGTCAGTCCCTCTCCCACTGTCCGCGCTCCCTCCACTGATCCATAATAGGCTGCTCCTAAACAAAGTGCAGAGCTTAGTTTCAGTTTGGAAACCTTAAGAGAAAAATTCCTCTAAGAATATTTACTACAAACTAAACCATTCCTTACAATGCTACATGTGATGCAGTCAGTATTGTTGGCATGTTTAAACTTGTTAAAATCATCTAATTAAATTTTTTTCTCTCAATAGTGTTAATGTGAGTGTAATAATATAAATACTGTCTGAGTTGGTTTGGTTGAAAGCATCTTCTAAAGAACAAACAGTGATGTAAATTATACTGCCTGTATCACCCTGGCTTTGTTGGATCACAGTATCTGAGAAAAATTACTTAGAGACAGGTTTTTGTTTTTAGTTTTTTTATTGGCTGTGGAAGTCAGATTATGTCTTTTTTTTTTGGAAAGAGAGAGTGTGCCCACTCTGGAGGCCCAAGCAGAACATTCTGTGTGACACATAGCCTGTATTTATTTAGGTTTTGCTTCTATAAACTCTGACATGGCTTGACTACTAGCTAAGAGAAAATGTTTAAGACTGCACATGTTGCTAGTTTTCCCCCATTTCTCATTTTTAATGTCTTGTTGTGTTTATTTTGCACTTAAACAAGTGAAATTATGAGTCGCAATTGATTAGTGGCATAACACACATTACTTGGTTGAGAAAATACTGAAAAGAAAACAGGTGTCTGGTGGAAAGGTGATATGTGATTCTAAAGTGAATTAATGAATGCTTGTCTTTTAAAATATCAATTGTCCACAAGCTGAGAATATGTTTGATTGTATCTTCATATTTTCTGATCCTACAACTGAGAATGCTCCAGTATATATTGAGTGTAGGACACTTACTACTCGCAAGTACTCCATTGAAGTCTAGATTTAAAAAAATATAAAGGTGTATATTTATAATATGCCTTTCTGACTTTTTATATTACTTTTAAAAGCCATTTAAAAATAAGTGTTGAGATAAAGCTTGACTAAGTAAATTTTCCTAATAAAATTTAATCCGCTTTTAATCCCCATTAACTTTTAGCTCAAAAAGAACCAAGCCGTAAACTCTATTCCATATAAGTCAAATCCTTTTTAACTCTAAACCAAGAGCTGATCATTGAGCATTAGGAAGTAGTGGCTTTTATGCAGGATCTTTCTCTGGGATTGTTTTGGAAGGAAAGCCGGTTGGAAAAGTTAGCGTCTTGTTAATCTGGACCAGAGCAATTTCAGGAGCAGATGAAACCCAGATGTTCGCCATGTTAGGATATGGGAATTTTGAAGTCGAAGTTGAAAATAACGGCTGCTCTTTCATTCCCTGCATCTGTGTGGTTGGTTGTATTGAATTGAAATGTGTGGTTGGTTGTATTGAATTGAAATCGTGTTCTGAATGAATAAACAGGCTGCAAAAACCACCAGTGTGTGGTGTTTTTTAGTGCTTTTAGGTAGATAAAAGCACACTAGCCTCAGATCATATAAGTCAGAATTCAAAGCAGCCTGTTGCTCAGGGACCTAATCATTCAGTGGAACCACACTGAAGATGGGTTTGTCACTACAGTAGTCGGTGTTCTGGGACAACGGCTCAGAAATGCTGACATAGTTCATTCTGGGATGAAGAGCTCTGCTCCAGAACAAGCTCTTCACCAACACAATAACTCAACTCAAAGTTTGGAAATATGGGTTTCTTTTTTGGGCACTTCTTACTGTTAGTTTCATATTGCAGGAAATGAAGTAGGAAAACTTTGCTAATGTAGCACAAAGAGCATGGCCACCACATGCATGGGTGCTTGAATACAAAGACCAAAACTGGCCTTGTTCTTGTTTCTGCCTTAGAGTAACAAACCTTTTCATTTGATTAATTTATCAGGTGGAACAGGTTCTTAATAAACAGTGTGTTGCTGTGTCAGCAAAATTATATTTATTTAATTTTTACAGAAAAAGGAACAAAACAGTCTCTGTAACACAGCAGTGTTTTTACCTACTGAAGTTCTTTGTGAAAATCATTTGTTAAAAAATGATAGTCATGCCTGTTCAGTGCCAAAATGTAAAGGGGAGAGAAGGAAGTGAAATAGAGGCATCCAGGTTCAGATTTATAGCCACTGGGTCGCCAGTGGAAGTGGAGCTGGATCAGAGTGGTGCAGAACTCTCCTGCTCTCTCCAGGCCTCCTTCGTCTTCCCTTCTCCCCTGTATGTAGGTCACTCTGGGTGCACATCCAGGTGAATATGTTCTCTTTTCTTTCCCAGAGTGCAGATGTAAAAAAAAAAAAAATACTCAAACTATTACTGTCAAATAAAACAACACTGTGGAAAAATTCAGCATTAATAGCAAAGGTCAGGACTTTACACAGCAGATGTGATGCTTCATGATGCACCCCTGGCGAAGATGTATGAAAAGCTTTAAAATAAATGAATATTTCATTGCAGTAGCATAATTTTACTCTAAGAAGTGTTAGAAAATTGCAACTAGCACATCTATTCAAGGTGTGAAAAATCCCATTTCAGGAAAAACCTGTTTAATTGTCCCTACAATAGAGATTGCATAAAACATTTTTGCAAATCTATATTTTACTTTTGTAAGTTGCCGTCAGTTCTCTAATGATTAATCAGTTTCTTTCTGTTTTCCCTGATTCAGAACATAACACAGAGGCTCTTTCAAATCCCTTCAGGGCTGAATATAAGGGCCCGCATTTACAGCATGAGAATAAGAAAAAAAAAAATCTCAAGAGCTCGCTTCACATCTTGGGGTCACAAAGTCTCTATAACAGCCATTAGATGCTATATACATGTCAACGAGAAAAAACCTTTTTCTGTCCTACTATCACAGTACTATCACAGACGTAAACATTTGGCATTTGCTACACTGTACTGGGATTTTAAGTGGAATCTGCTTTGGTTAGATGAGATTATGATTGAACATTTCAGCAGCAAACACTCCAGCTGGATTTGGCAAGAAATATGGGATGAAATCATGGAAGAAAAACTCTTAATGCCCATGTCAATTACAGTGGAGGACCATGTGATGCTAAGGGATATTTATCTTCTAAAATTTATAGGAACCTTGGGAGTGCATGGGATTATGAACTCATAAAAAAATAAAATATTTTTTATATTTTTTATACATATATATGTATATATATACATCCCATAAAATATCCCTCATTTTTATTGGTTTTTGAATTTCAATACTGCCTGTCTGTTCATCATTGATCATTTGGCTCAGAGCAAGTTAAGGATGCTTGTTTGATGTATATAAAGAAAAAGCGTTACCCGCATTAAAAAACAACAACAACAAAAAACTGGTGCTTCAGAGCTTTGGTCCAACTGAGAGAAATTTTACAACTGAAACAACTTTATTGGAGCTTTACTCCAAGCTGCAACCTCAAGCAAACAGCACACAGAAGTAGGAAAACTGTTATTTGGTGTTTAACATGAAATATTATGGGCCATCAGTGCTGAATTTTAAAGCTTGGTTGGAGCCTTTTTGGTGATTTATATGCTGCAGAGCTATGTGGGAGTGGCTGAAGGTGTTGCAATGAACGGTGCGGCATGACTTTGTGATCCACAAAGATAAAGTTTTTCCATCGAAAAGTTTTTTTAGTTGCTTGTTTATTAAACTTGTTTATATAGCTAAAATTTGCTTGCACATAATTTCTATAAAATCCAGTGGTTGGATTTGGGTTGCAAAGAGAAACAACATAAAGCTGAACAAAAAAATGTGAATTTTTTCTGTAGATTGTTCTGATAGAAAATGTTAATATTCCCTTTTAGTATTTAATTTAAAGAAAGAAAGAAACAAAATAAGGACAGAACAAAGGATATATAAAAAAATATCCATATAAAAATTTTAAATGTTGAAAAAGTGCTTGGCTCGCTTTAACCATAAATCCAAAGTAGGGCATACATGTCCTTATACTAGATGTTTAAACTAACTCAAAGCAGATTTTCTGTCTGTCCTTGAGCATATGAAGTAACCCAGCAGTGTTTATTCCCACAAGTTTACCTGTGCCCCCCATTAGAGGTCCCAGCAGCCACCGCCTGGGCAGGATGTTTTTGATGAAACATGGAGCTTAATTTAGTCCCAGGCATTCTCAGTATCTGTCACCTAACTCCCAGTGATCTCAACACAGAGAGCCGGAGGTGTCAGTGTGTACTTGTGCATGATGGTCTGTGTTTATCCACCGAGGACAAATATAAATGCAAGAAATGCACACAAACATTAGATCATCCTGAAGATGAAAAATCTTCAGACAATGAGGAGCTTGTTTGCCTAATCGCAGCTGCTTATGCGTGACATGCTATTGTGCTTATACTGTTTCCTTGATGTAAAGCTTTTTAAATGAATTGTTAATGCTGAGTATCAAAAAATAATCCAGTTAAACCCAGAAAAACACCCACAGTACTGATTTCGTCTGGCTTGTTTCAAGCTCTTACTTGGCTAGTAAATAACCAAATAGGCGAAGGAATTGCCAGCAAACCAGCTAAAGCGAAAAGCAAACCGGTGCCAGCAACCTCTGCCAAAGACTTCGGCCTGTACCCAGTGCTGTTCTCTTACTGGTACATACAAAAATGTTCTGCTTTTGTCCTTGAGTTACAACATTAGTCTGCCTGCGAGGAAAGTGGTTTCAGTCAGAACGCTGAGGAAGGATCCCAGCCGTTAAAGCAGCTACATGTGATCCTTTGTCTTCCAGGCCTCTGTCTGTGCTCTGAGTTTGATAACATGTGGGTTTTGAGCAGCCTTTAATTGAATCTTGTGATCCTCTGACCTCGTCGTTTTCATGCAGCACTTAAAGAACGTGTTCTGACTCGTCGAAGGGCCGCACGGAGCGCAGCGAGGGGATAGCTGTGTGGTCTTAATGCGTCCGCAGCGAGCTGAACAGAAAGGAGGACCACACAGCGGCACGGTCAGATCAGGTTTTCAGAGGCCTTATTTATAATCTGGGTCAGAGTCCAGGCCGTAACCTTGCTCTCGCTGTCCCTCCTCTGCAACCCATTTCATCTTCATCTCAGCGCTCAGACTTTAACTGTGCTCTCTGTTTATGCGTCTGCTCAGTCCATTCAAGCTCTATTCTCATCGTCCCTTCTCTTTGTAATGTGCTGAATCATGCATCTCTGGGTTAGATGAATGTCATCAGTGTTTTATCTGAATGCGTTAAATATATAAAGGTGAACACTGTAATGTACTGCAATATGCCTTCTATTCTTGTTAAATTGTATGTTCAGTAATTTAAATTACGGTGTATAATTCAGGATTAATAAGCGACACAATAAACCCAGTTGGTTTGGAGTAGAAATGTTTTAGAAAAACAGTTTTTGTCAGAGTCATAGTGGCTGTACTTTCAGCTTGTCAACTGATGATATGACAAGTGATATGTCAACAAACATTGAGTTTCAAAAACAAGAATTTCATACACAAATGGGTGATTATTAGTGATTTTTCTTTAGTTCAGAGAAAGTCAAAATTATCAAATGATTTAACGTGCTTCCTTAAATATAATTTTGCTAGATATCATTTAGCAAATTTCAGAGAAATGCCACAATGAGTCACCGTGAACAAGGTTCTGGGATAATTCCTTCTGAAATTCTTATCAGAATTTGTAGAGTTTATTTAAATGGGTTGGTGTCATAGTACTTTTGTTTGAAGTTTCATAGGAAGTGTTTGCTTTTATTTTCATTTTAGCAAAATCATTGCATGTGAAGAACTATTTATACACATCTCGAAGATTCATAGATAAGCCTTTTTGACAATTTATCTCTGATTTTTTTAAAAATATTGACTGACGTTTTTTTTTTCTGCCTCCACTGGTATTTTTGAGCTTCATGTCTTTTAGGTTGTTTAGTTTTCTCTGGTAGAATATTGTAAAAGCAAATCTTTGCTACTACACAGGTATACATAATATAGTGGCTGAGGAGTTTGTGTGTGTAACTCTAACTATGTGTTGCAAATGGAAAATCCACAATGAATTCAAAGTTGTTCCTGCAATTTCTGTTTTAGAAAAACAATGAAGTTATATGTTGTATTATAATCCCTTCCGGGATAGAACAGCTGAAATAAATAATTAAAAGGCTAAAATTATATATAACTCCTGCTGAAGATGAGTGCATATAAACCTATGTCTGGATCTGTAAATGGAGGACATTCTTTTTCTGAGCAGAGATAAACAGAATGAGTGTGACATCCCTGGCTGGGTTCTAAAATCTGCTCTCCAATATTCGGTGAAATAAGCCTGATATATGAGCTGGATGTGTTGGGACATGCTTCGCTTTGCTCACAGATGTTTTTATTTCATGAGCTGAGCGATGCAGCTCAGGCATCATGCAAGTTTTATTTTTTCTGCCTTTTGTAATGGTGCAAAGCTGATTGGTTTGTTGTGAACTCAGATCCAACAGTTTGTCTGGCCTGGTCATGCCTGAGCTGAGAACACGCGACAAGACTACAACTTTTCAGTTTTTAGCAGCTAGTTTGAAGTAATTTGCAATGTGACAGGAGAAGCAGATAAATCGCTGATTGTTTTATCTGATCTTTTATCAGGACATTTACTGGTCTAAATGTTTTAGTTCAGTCCGTAGCTGTTAAAAGCCAGAAGCAGATTTTGATTTAGTTTCAAAAAGGTGCCACTCTGCTGAATGTTGTCTTGACCCTGCAGCCACCATAACCTGACTCCCATTTATCATGGGAGAGTGGCAAACGCTGAACACATCACATGGATAAATGCCCATTTAATTCAATTCCACTGTGGGCTCTGATAGATTCAGAGCCCACAGTGGCTCTGAATCTATCATGGCCCTTACATGGCTGTCAGCAGTAAGACTTGATGACGTTATCCTGTTTTTCATGCGAGGCCTCCCAGTGTGGTGTTCTGGCGATTTCTTACTTGGTGTGAGTCGGAGACAGGCCGGCAACCGAGGGGACAGCCGAGGCGAGCCACAGTGCGGCTTCAGGGCCCTGCCGGGACCTGCCAGGTCCACTGCTCTCTCTGCCAGAGGCCTCGGCTCCCAGAGAATGAGTCACAACCCATGCTCCTGACACACACGCAAACACACCCCCCCACACACACACACATTAATATAAAAAGACACACCCACAGTGTGTAGGCATGCAGGTGCAAGCACATGTGGAAGACAATGGATTGAATGTGTTGATCCAAAAATTAAAATTTTCTGTGAACATGCAGAGCACTTCAGTGTTTTACTGAGATCCTAGTTTTAATTGTATTTTACATTTTCTTTTGTAAAGAGGAAGGAAACCTGAACATGGTTTTCATTTTTATTAATAATAAAAATCTGAATGCAAATTTTAAAATGGAAGCAAATAGGTCCATGCTGTCCAATAGCATGCTAACTCTAGAGGCACTGCAGAGAGCGACAGCTCAGTTGGGAGGATCTTCTAACGCGACGACTATTTGTTGTGCACTTAATAAATTTGACTTACGAACAAGTGGCAGAGAAAAGCCTATGTTAAAAAAAAATAACAAACTTAAAAAAAGGTAATTTTTTAACACTTCACATCACCTTTCAGTTTACTTATATACAAATGTCATCTCTTGGTATTTTCCAAAATAATAATAATAACAATTCAATTTAATCACACATACATTCTAATTAATCCTAATTATCAATCAGTTCATTAATAATAAAATTAATTTAAAAGTTTTTCCATCTAAGGAAACCCGGCAGATTACATTGAGTCATGGACTTGATGATGGAAGCAGCATTGTGTCGTTTCTCCAGCTGTGACATGAAAGCGTGTCAGAACTGTTTGGAAGATGGATGGACCTAAATACAGAATAATCCTGGAAGAAAGGCTTATGGAGGCAGATCATGGAAACCCAGTCAGTCAGTGAGGAGTCAGACAGGCATGGTTTGACCCAGAGAGCTGGCATTATGTCTTTTATTTATATGCTATTAGCAGGTCACAGATTCCTCTGAGGTCTTCCCTCTGTGGGAGTTGTAGCAGTGGTAAACAGTATTTCCCCGTACATTTATATTCAGCAGTTCCTTCAAATAACACTCACCCAATCACAGAATCCTCCCCTCCTTTTCTAAACTGTGTAGAGAATTCAAAACCCAGCTGCAACAGAGTTTCTTGGAAAGAAGCTGACATTATGCTTCTGAGATGTCAGACATTAAATCGCAAGAAAATGTTGTGTACCAGTTTACCTGATATGAAAAAAGTATAAATTAACAAATACATTTTGACTTTCCAATTTGTGCTACAGTCTTGAAACCAGGCACCGAGGTTCACTTTCCAGCAAGACAACAACCTTAAACACACAGCCAGGTCTACAGTGTGGTGGGTTGGGCCATGTTAGAATGGCCCAGTCAAAGTCCAAATAAAGTCCTAAATGGAATTGAGAATCTGTGCCTAGACTTGAAATTGGATTTTCAAAGATCCTCTCCATCTGATCTGACTGATTTCAAGCCTTTTTGCAAAAAAGAATGGACAGAAATTTCATTGCAAATGTGTTAGAGACATATCTCAACAGATTGTATGCAATTGGAAGTATTGACTCAGGTGAGCTAAAGACAGAAGCATGCCACACATTTCAGATTCTTATTTCTAAAACTAAATTGAAAACCATGTACTTTACACATCTACTTTACAATTATACATTATTTTGTGTTGGCTTGTCACATAAAATGGCAATAACAGACATAAAAGTTTACAGCTGTCATGTGAGGAAGTTGCTCAATGCATATAAAGAGGTCTGTAAGACGCTGTAGCTATTTCCAATCAGTTCATGTCCCTCTACATACAAATATCCACCTCCATTTCATTCATTGGTTTGAGTTAGAACCACAGAAACCTCTGATACACACACACGCGCGCACACACCGAGATGTGGTATCAGCAAACAAATGAAATGTGCACCATGTGTTTTACACACGTTTTTATATTCTCCAACAAGATCTCCAGCCGTCGGTGGGAGTTTGAGATCAAGGCTTCGATCAACTGGAGTGATCTGCCTGAGTGAAGGGGAGGATAGCATTTATGAGGATGTGTGTGATTTATGTTCAGTATAAAAATGTGTATCCTGTGCAGAAGAGAGCAGGCAGTAATTGTGCTGTAAGTGACTACACATCTCAGATTACTTTCATTGTATCCAAATATCTGTTGTTTTAAGAACAAATGTTTAAAAAATTGTTGTGAAAAATGTAGGTGGTAAGTTATCCAATTATTTGCATACTTAGAATAATGAAATATCTAAGACTGTTCTATGCCTGTTGCTTTACTGCCTTTGCTGAAACCTTTACAGTAAAGTTCTGCTTTTATGTGTTAAAAGTTGCATGAGTAAAATATGTAAGAGTTTAGAAAATTAATGTTCTCAAGTTCATTCAGATAAATTTATTTTGTAGCAAAGCTTTAGGGAGTGTTTTCAATCCTAAAATCTGCACCCACTATTTTTTCAGACAGAAGAGACATTATCTCTGCAACACCTCCATGCAAGACATATCTGTTTAGTCTCTTTCCAGTTTTGCTGTAGAGAAATGTAACATTCAACATGCTGACGGAGGTCTACAGATTTTGAGAGGGGGCTTTTGGGCTCCATGTAATACTTCTGAATATTGCAAGATCTGACATAGGACTGAATTTGCTGGCTCATTTACTGCTGGGAAAATTGGCAACTATTTCAGATGTTTTTTTAATTTATTTAATTTACTGTTGAGCGATGGACTCCAAGTGATTCAGAAAATGCCTCATAATACTTTCAAAACTGATGGACTGCAACAGTGGCATCTCATTGCTGGTGTCTTTTCTCCTAAGCAGTGTGTTAACACACACCTCTGTGGCCCAGAGCACCAACCGCCCAAAACTCCATTGATTTATGTGATCGATTAATTAAGTACTTTCATTAGCAGCACCTGACTACTGCTTCTCCTTTGAAGTCCAATGGAAGAAGCTAGGATGCATTCACTTTTCTTAACACAACTTTTCTATTTTGCTTAACTTTTATAATTAATAAAAACAGATGAAAGTATTGAGTCTTTCACTCCATTTAAAGTTGTTTAAATGTTTAAAGACTTCAGGGAACTGCACTCTAACCAACTATCATCTCGAGTCGCCTAGAAGAACTTCACGTTTCTCCAACCTGTGGTCATTCAGACAGACGTCAGCTGCAACTCCAACACTGGCAGCTCCCCCTGTCTCATGTTCTGTCAAATGTTTACAACAGGTCAAATGAGCAAAACGAAGGAAAGCACAAATCTCTATTCATTCTTCTAATGATAAGTCTGAACTTCAAGCAATTTGTTTCAAACAGTTGCAGATATTAAAACATCCCAATATGTTTCACCAAACAGAAGTTTACCTTCCATTTTTTTTGCCATCGTCCAGATGTCTTTTCGTCTGGGTGAAGTGTTTTTTTTTCTTAAAATCTAATAGGAAACCTGGATGCGAAGGAGTGCGGTTTAAGTTTGAGCCCCTATCTACAGCGTTACTGCTCTCAAAACTCTACACACCCGTGTGAAAATGTCACCTTTTTTGGATGTAAAAAATTAAGGCTCTCTCTCGCTCTCTGTCTCTCTTTCTCTCTCTCTCCCTCTACTTTCTCTTGATCTCTCTCTCTCAACATTTATTGGGAACATCAGAGCAGGGGGTACAGGTTTAAGCAGTCCCAGGCTGGAAAACAAAATTATATATATAATTGAGGAAAGGTCAACTAAGTGCTCGAAGGACGGCTGCACTTTACCTTTGCTTCATTTCGGTATAACTGATGGCAGGTGTGATGTTAAAAATGACCGACTGCTGTCTGCGAATCCTCATTAAAGTATTATTTTAATGGAGGACACATTTGTTGTAGCTGTATAACAGTTTCTACATTTTTGTTCTAACACACTTGATTGCTGACAGTTTCATTGTTTTGGGATTTTTTTTCCCATCACAAACCGAGGTTTTAAAGAGGCTCATAGTCTTCTTACAGCAACTATGATCTTCAGTTGTGGCCTTCTCGTGTTGACGGAGCTAATAAAAACATGGCCAGGGTGGCATGAAGCAGTCGGCAGAAAGAACCGATGGACTACGAGACAAGATGCAAACAATTAGCTCTGTGAGAAAACTGCAGCTAGTTAACAGTTAGCAGCTAAATTTAGCCTCTGTCTGGAAGCTTGCAAGGTCTTGCAATGCGTTTTTTAATGAGTCTGGCTTGATTAGAGCCAGTTCAAAACCATTAAGGATCAATTAAACAAGCATTATTTCCACAATGTAAGGAATAGTAAAATCTGTAGTGAATTATTCTATCTGGTTTCAAATTCAAGTTTGTGTTTTGCTTATCGTTGGCACATTTGTGAAAACCTAAAATCTTCTCATCTCATGAGACAGATGTAACAAGACTACATAAACCCAAAATTATTCATACCCCCGTCAAATTTAGATGTAAATTGTTTCATCCAACCAAGAACTTAGTTTATGTTAGGAAAACATAACATAACATGTCTTAAAATATTATAAAACAAGATGAAAGGAGTATATATTTTGAAAATATAATTTTCTTACACTCATTTGCATTTATTAAAAAATTTCAAGAATTTTTCAAACATTCCCAATAATCAATGGAAATATCTTTATTTGCATGTTTCCCCAGGTGTTTTGATGATTTATTTTAATGATAGGCTCCAAGTCTATCATTAAGCCTCAAATAATAGTAATTTATCATACGAATCGCACAATAAGCTAAAAATGAACTCAATAATCACAAAAGTACTAATTGGCAGTTTTGTCTGTTTTACGTGTCTGAGCCAAATGATTAACAATTTTTAAAAGGCAATTTGGTTTGCAGAGACTCTGTAATCTACTATGTGTATGGTTCTGGTTGTGTTTGTTTGCTTTTTTTTTGTTTGTTTTTGGCTGTTTTGTCTTTTTAATATGGATATTTAATTTTGTCCTGGTCCCGTGTTAATTATTCTTTAGAAATTAAAGTTTATTAATCTCTGAGAGGCCGTACTTGCCATTATCATTATATTCCCTGAAAATGTTCTCAAATGGCAATATTATCATTTATTGCAATAATTTCTGAAAAAAGTCATTATCTGTCAAAGGCTGTAATTGTGACAGGCCTAGTTGGGAGGCCTCATTGCCATCACCCAAAGCTTTAGCTGCCTTCCAGATTCTTTATCGAAACTTTAATATTAAATTTAATATACTAAAGAATCGTGATAGTAAAGTTAAAAGATGACTTTAAACCCACTTCTAACAAGTTCTAGGAATAATTTTGGACTAAACTGCAAATGATCCTCTTTGTTTACTTGGTTTTCTTTGTTGTTTATTTTGTTTTGTTTTCCTCATACGCACAGGCAGGAATAATTAAAAATCCAAGTGAAGAATATAAACAGACCTTTGAACTGTGACAGGCAGTTTGAGGAATCTGAGCTCCTAATTAAATACTGAATGAAATTATTCTCAGTATGCTCTCAATGTGCGCCCTGCGTTAGGTATCTGAATGAGTTCATGTGCTGCCTTCAGCAACAGGATGAAGCTGTCACTCACTAAGCATTGTATCCAAGCGATTCTTGAACTTTTGGCATTCACATGGGCTGACAAACAGTGTTCTGCTGGCTATATGAATGTTTCTCATGGCGGTAATAGATTGCATGTATGCATGAGTAGCCATAGGGTTTGTGGAATGTTGATGTGGTCCAAAGTTTAATAGAATGGAGCGTGGGTGTGGAAAAGATTCCCCTGGAGCTCAGTTAGGGTCTTGCAGTACTAAAAAGCTTTGACCTGGACCTGGTGTTCACCCACTCACAGGGACATAGTAACATCCTCTCCGGTCCAGAACACGCTTCAATCGTTTGGCAATGCAGCAAAGAAATATACAAATGGACATATGTTGGGAAACATTAACAGAAGGACAGGGGAGGAAAACGGGCTCCAAAAGAAACTCCAACATATAAGTCACAGAACACATCCCTGTTGTCCTGCGTTGCTCATCATGTAATGAGTAGCACATGACTTGAATCGAGTTTGGTGCGTGATCTCTTATCGGACAAAAGCGTCCCACAGAGAGAGCTGGCGGGGGCAGACGGAGCCTCTCCTGTCCTGTTTGTCGGCAGTCATGAGGTCTCCATTCTGTTCGCCACGCTGTGTCTCGTGGTTAAAAGTGCATAAAATGCTTCAGTTGAAAAACAAAAAAAAAAATCCCCTTGCCTTTAAAAACACTCAGCTGTGGCGGAATGTTCAATAAATGAGATGCTGATCTTGAGGAGAGGAGCGGTACATCTGGGCTGAGGTTGGATGGGGGAGTCAACAGGACAAGAATGGAGTCTTTAGATTTTTTGATAACAGCCGAAAATGTCAACCCCAAAGGGTGTGAAGTGCCTCAGTGAGAATATATTTATATTTTAGTCACTCAGTGAACGGGGTACATTAATGTCAATGATTGCGGCCATTAACAGATCGTTTTCCAGTGGCACGCTGATGGATTCCTATAGTTTCACTGTCAGAACTGTCATAACATCAGCATGTGTTCAGATGCTAAGCTACGATACCCTCCACATTTATTGGTACCCCTGCTGCTACTACTCTATACATCCCTTTTTCTCAATAGGGCAGCACTTAGTCTGTACATTTCACATGGTTGTATGATGCATACAGTAGAGGGAGCTTTGTTCATTCCTTACTGAATAATCTCTCTAGATCATCCAGAGTTCTGGGGCAGAAATCTGCTTAATTCAGGATTTAGATCTGGGTTATAGAGTGGTCATGAAAGAATGTTGATTTTATGTCTGATAAAAGCAGTTTTGTGCTTATTGGGCCATATATTACAAATAACTTCCCTACAAGATACAGTGATGTTGCACGTTCAGTTCTCAGGCAGACTTCACAAAATTTTAATGGTTATTTCCAGATACAGTATTAGATGAAATTCATGATGCCAATCTCTCTAAACAAGTTCCAGTAGTAGAACAGCCCACAGCATCACAGATCCTCCTCCATGTTTTACATTATAATACCATACATATATCACTATTTTTAAGACTTTTACCTCTTTAACAAACTTAGTATTTTACTCAAAAAATATCTTTCAAATAGTTATATTGCTAAATAT
The DNA here is from genome assembly GCA_903066815.1 of Brachyrhaphis roseni. NCBI lineage: Eukaryota > Metazoa > Chordata > Actinopteri > Cyprinodontiformes > Poeciliidae > Brachyrhaphis > Brachyrhaphis roseni. The sequence goes on from CAEFZY010069133.1 coordinate 25,377, forward strand.
ATTTTACATATCCTCTGTGAAAATGCGAAACCATATTTTCTTTTATACAATTTTCCTTTTTAATTAATGACAAAAGCTGTAAATAGTTTTTATGCTGTTAAGTTTTCAATGTGTTTCAGTAATGCCTACAAAATCTAGGACTCTGTTTACATTTAGTAAACAGATTGAAAAGACTTTGTTTTTTATGATCGGCCTTTAAAGGGTTAACACGAGAATGCTCCTCCATATACTGTTTCTTTTTTGATGCCAGACCCCCTAGATGCTTGTTACGTATCAGTTTACTTTTACGATAATAGGACAACAACCTTTTTCCTGGTGTGTTTTCTGAACAATGTTGTAGTTAGTGTTAACTGATTTTTATGGAGTCTTGCAGATTCCAACAGGGCGTTCTTTGTACCATTTCTCAAAAGCGTTCAATATTTTTTAACCTTCTTTACACCCTGCTCTAAAGGTAAATATGGGGCCATGTTTGTCACAGTTCTTGTTTTTAATACTTAATACTTTTTGTGTGTGTGATTATAATATATAATCTGAATTTATTTTGTGTCTGTGCCATAGTTCCAGTTCTGCTTGATTATGATGCAGATTCAGTGTTTTATCTGTATGTAGAGGAGCTACACTGGGAAATAAAGAAAAACATCCCACACCCAGAAGAAGCAGCTTATCGAACATCATTAACTCAAACTGAACAGAAAAATATGAAGAGATTTAAATGTATATGTGTCTGTGTAAAACCATCACAAGGAAGCACCACCAGAGGCAGCTGGCCACAATCCACTGGGGAGCTTTAAATTAATTTAATGTATGCTTAAACAAAGTTATCTAGGTTTCCTCCTGGAGAGCTGTGTGAAAGGCCGACTTCCTGTCTCTGTTCAGAAAAACTAGTGGAGAAGTTCTGAAATGCAAGCCTGCATGTGACGGCTAGACCTGATGGTGAGGTGAGTCCATCAACCCAAAGGATTGATAAGGATGAATGCCTCCAAAAAGTAAATGTCACCGTTTGTTTTGTCTTTTTGTGTATTCAATGTAAAGTGGTGAATAAACAAGTTGGGGAAAAAAACAATCCAATTTGTGTCACTGTTTGTGTCCAGGATACAATGACTGTGTGTTTTCATTTTCTGTCCCTTAAACTGTCTTACAAGGATGGGCTGCATGAAGATGCAAACACATGATAATGTGACAATCCGTTTTAAATTGTATGAATAAGAGGTCAAACATAATTCTGTTCCTCATAAAGCAACATGTTAAAACTGAATCAAAGATCATGAGTAAGGGGATATGTTAAGCTGTGTAACGTTGCATAACATTAAGCATTATACACATCGGTGGAAGAAAGGGCTCAGTGGATGTGTGGAGTGACAGACATGCAAAGAAATTGGCTGGTGACAACACTCCTCTGTGTGGAAGTTGTTAGTGAGTGAAGAAGAATCCAAATTAACTACTTTCAAAATCTGTGAGGTCAGAAGTAAAAGTGAAATCAGAAAAAGCATAAAGATGTAAGAGGCTTTTTAAAAGGAAATTGAGTTTGGTCAAAATACACTAAATTTCTAAAAGTATTGAATCGCTGGCTTTTGCATGCAAATGACCTTTAACTACATCCCAAATTTTATTCAAAGTATGTCATGTTTTTGAGCTACCCTTTGTAGCTAAAATAGCTCTCATGGGAAGTCTCTCCACAAGGTTTAGGATTTGGTTTCAGGTAATTCTTGACTGTGTCTTGTCTGACCATTTGTGAGGTCACACACTAATGTTGGAGAAAAATATCTGACTCCTAATATCTGCTCTAATTCAAAGATATTATATTCTAATACATCCAAGTGAGGATTACACTCAGACCAATGAAGTTCTTCCACACAAACTTTCATCTATGTACTTATGGAACTTGCTTTGTGCACTGGTGAACAGTCAGTTTGGAACTTAAGAGGTCATCCCCATAATGTCCACACTGAGTCAGGAGCATTCATTGTCCAAAATATCCTGGCATTATGAACCACTAACTCTTCCTTTCACTGGAACTAAGGAGCTGCCCCACAGCATAATCCACTTTGCATCAAACTTTGCACTCGACATACAGTAGTAGAGTCAGGTAAATACTGTTCCCTTGGTAACTGCAAAAACCAAGCAATCATTTTTTGTACAAATGTCTGTAAGAGCAGTCTGCCTTCCCAGGTACTGGATAATGTGCATCTGTGACCCTGGAAGCAATTGGAACACCTGAAGTTAATGATTTGAACAAGTGATCCAACACTTCTGGGAATATAGTATTATGTCTCCATATTATTCAACCAAAAGAGTGAGAGATCAGGCTAAGGTGCTATGTTTAATCCAGTTAAGCTTTGAACACTTCTGTGCAGTGTGATGTTGCCTCTGCTATTAATCTAAATAAATGTTGACTGCTGACAGTGGGGGATGCTAGAGCTAGAAAACATATTTTTTTAATGCTCTCATATCTTCAGCTCATTAAGAGAAATCTGAACAAATTGGCCACAAGGTTATAATTGTAGGATTTCGTCATTAAAAGTAACACTGCCTGCATTAAAGGCAAATGAACAATTCAAAGATTAAGACTTGAAACGTGTAAAAAATGTGGAAAACATTCAGAATCATTACTCTGCAATAAATATTTCCATATGCAGTCATATTCCAAATTTATCTACAATTGCTTATCACAGTTTGAGGAAGAGCAGCATGACAGGAGCAAACATAATGGCCAATATAAAACCTTTTTCTTTTGGACGTTCAACAAAATGTTAATTAGGAAAAAACATAACAAAAACAGATTGGATTTAGATAGTCCATTAATGCCAGCGTTTAAAATGCTTCCTTCACAGTATAAAACATTCACACAGACTGTAGGATCCAATAAGCAAGCTTCTTGAGTTCTTGAAAATACACCATGTTATCAGCGTTCAACTGCTATGTAAATCAGGCTAGTTAGGCGTCCATTTTCTATGCAAAATTACAGCCAAAAAGACAGTCTATGACCTCAGTGGGGAGAACAGTGCAAAGCATTTAACTAACCTTGTTGAGATGTGAATGACTCATAGACAAGCACAGGAATAATGAGTCAGACATTCCATGCATTTACAATTCACTGATCTCACACACAAATGGCTGATAAGCTTGTGTATGTAACCTGCTGCTGTTTGCCAGTGGAGCACTTTCACTCTTGCAGCTTTTCTGTCTCAGAAAGAGAAATGACACAAATGAGGCCACTGAAGATATTTTAAAGTAGGTCCAGTTTAAACGGAGCAAATTGATGCATAGTATCTGGTTTGTATTGATTCCACTATTAGTGATGTGTGACGAATCTGTGGTGTGTGTTTTTATCTGATTCTTGAAAGCTCCAAATGGCAAACCACAAAAATCTGTTAAATCTTCCCGACCAAATTATTAACTCTTCTAAACAAAGCAAGGCATAAACAGTTTGGAAATGTTGAGTATTATAAAAGTCAGTCTGAAACTCAGCGGGGGGATTATGATCACTCTGCAGCACTGAAGCAATTTTTTATCAACTGTCTTTTAATATTTATTTTATGAAAGACTTTGCTGAAACCCCCTTTGCACATCTATGGTATGTTATAAAAGCCTCCACACCTTTTCACATTTTCTCACAAAGACACCACACAAAAAGTTCAGTACTTTTTATTAATATTGAATGAAAAGCAAATAATTATGAAATGGAGAGAAATTTATAAATAATTTTCAATTCAACAAAGGGTTTTTTTTTTTGGTTATAATTTCTACCAGTACATCTAGAGGGAATTTTTTTAAATTTAAGTTGAGATTTTGACGAAGCCATTCTAACACAGGAATGCTTTGATATAAACCATTCCATAGTTGCTGAGGATGTATACCAACTGACTTTCAAGTCACTTTTCAGCAAGACATAGGAGTTTATTTTAACTAAACAATAATAATGCCATGGCATTACTGGAAAAATGTCTTGTTATAAGATCCAGAGTTGTAATCTAATAGATATCCTCATTAGAGATTCTTCCATCTAAGCTGTGCTGCTCTGCAGCTACTCCAGAGTTACCTTGGCCTTCTTGGCTGCTTCTCTGATTAATGCTCTCCTTTCCCAGCCTGGAAGTTCAGCAGGATGGCCAACCTAACCCTGCTTGAAACTGCTCCATAAACTTTCTTCCTGACCTGTCTGCCTTGATCTTCATGATGCTGTTTGCTCATTAATGTTTTCTAACAAACTGGGCTTATGCAGACCTTAAATAATACACAGACGGGCTCTATCGGTTACACTGGATTTTACTCAGTGATGGAGTAAATGGAAGTGAATATATGACACCATTTTCAGGTTTTTGTGTATCTATCAAAATTATGCATGTGTCTGAGTTTGTCGGTCACATAAAACCCCAATAAAATACATATAAATTTGTGGTTGTTGAAAGAGAAACTGTGGACAAGTTCAAGGGGTTCGATAAATTTTATACTGCACTGTAAGCACATGTCTGACGAATTCAGAGAGAAAAAAATGGACTAAAGCTTAATATCCAAACTGTCAATCATCCAACTCATCCTTTTTTAAAAGCACTTGAAAAGCAATTTTGCTCGCTCCTCCCAAAGCAATGTCTTTCCATAAAACTGGGAGCTCAGTCCCGAGGTAGCATTTCCGATATGTGCCTGATTGAAGAGATGCATCAGGGGGCCTGGTCGGACCGCCTGTGATCCACACCCTGGAGCTGCGCTGGAGGAACTGCCAAAAGTCCTGCAGGATTAGCTAGACCCTGCAAACATGCAGACACGCCTTGTCTCTGCTGCATTTCTGCCAGATGCTGGACAGATACATAGATTAGTTCAGACAAACTCCTGCCCACATGCATTTAACATACCTCCAACATTAGGCATGGCATTTTATGATAAATAAACACAATTAAAACATCTGCAATAACTTGTTTTTATCAACAGTAGACACACACAGCTGTGAGCATCCAGAGGAGCCAGTGAACAATGCTGGCAGCACTGCACCTCCAGCACAAGGGACACATTAACAATAAATAGCAGGAGGAACTGGCCCACGCTCTGCACACCAATCTATTTGTATTAAATGTAAAATGTCCCAACCCTGTGAGCAGGGTGAAAATCTTAGTGAGTCACATGGACTCTTAACATGCCAGCAAATTCTACAAGTGCAGCATTATCTTAGTTTAGATAGCCTAACTCTAGCCCTTTATAGTTCAACAGTATAAAATGTCACTAAGTTCAGCTCAGGATTTTTGAAGAGAGGCTCTTTTAAGAGGTTTTAAGCAGGTAATAACAGAGTAGAAATCCTCTCTATGTCTTCATTTAGCATAAATACAAATAAGAGGATGAAGCTAATTGCCAGTACACGACCAAACAGACTTGTACCATCTGAAAATAACTCCAGCCTCAAAAACGACTTTGAGGTTTATGAGAATGCTATTTTGTGAACTTTCAAAGCTAATTAACGAAAGAAGCTGTTGATTACTCACAGGAGGTTGGTGGTGGTGTGTCACCATTGATCTTCCTGTGTGGAACATGAACTGAGAGAAAAATGGCTTATGGTCAAAATAACTGTCTGAAACCAAAATAAAGACAGACAAAAAAGCAATATAACTTTGTAGTCAAGTAAATTAATGATCGTTAATAGACCTTTATAACACCATTTATAACACAATCAAGTAACTACATGTTACTTTCAGTTGTTATAAATATCAAATTTAACTTGAAAGAAATTTGACTTCATAATTTGACGCCTGGAAAGTGGCCTTTGTCTTTTCAAGAAGCTCCCACTCTGACACTCTGCCTTCAGCATGTCATCACAACAATGCTTCTCCATTATGCATCGACAACTATTCTTAAGAGCGACTGAGAAGTATTTTGTATGATAAGCTAACTAGACATGCAGTTCCACCAAGTGTTTGCTTATTGTTGCTGTCACTAGTCTGGAGGAGGCTGCAGCTTCAAGAAGGAGCTTGGAGGAAATGTGAGAGGACGCGTTTAGGCAACCAAATGGCTGCCGTGGGAGATTCAAGGTTTCCTCAAACACATGTCAATCAAAGCAACATTCCAGGTATGTTTTTGGTGAGGGAATCACAATACAACATGATATAAAGCTCAAAAAAGTTGATTTTACAAAGTTGTTTTTTTGTAACTAAGTTAAGTGTTTAATTCAATCAATGAGGACCTCCAAAGGGTCTTAAATATAAGCCACTGAAACTAATTTGGACACATTCTACATGAAGATGCTAAGAGAGTAATCTACTGCAAGCAAGAGGCTAATTGCTAATATATTTCAACAAAAACTCACTTTAAAAACTTAAAAGGGATTTTTCAAGTCTTTGAAGTTGCATCAAGGCTATGGCTTTAGTGCTCTGGATTCAAAGGTTTCATGCAAGGCAGCTTCTAACTTTCCCATCACACGTCCTCTTGCCTGCGTTGGTGAAGTCCCACTGAGAGAGATGATGTTTCAGGTGCGAACAGAGAGCTGCACGCTCGCTTACTTACATGTTCCATTGCTCAACCTGTTGATCAGGCTCTTTTCTTCCTCAGAGGTCCTGAATGCCTAGTTCACTTTGGGCTATTTTTCTCAAAAGTGGCAAGCCACACGGATAGCTTGTCTGCCAATTGCTTGGAGCAAAACTTACATATTTATGCAAAAATTTTCATAAAATAGACATCTTGCAAGTCACAAATGCAAACTTTGTGTAAGCCTTAAAACTGCCTCCAGGAATGTGACATGACAGAAGCACAAGATTTACAAAACAGAAACTTTCAGAATGATATGGGTGAAAGGCCAAAGGGACTGAAAATAAACCTTAACTTCTGTCTTAGTTTTGCAAGACAGGGATATCTCGAGTTACAGCAGCAATCTCCCTCTGGCCTACAGCGACACATGACCCAACACAGCACTAAGTCAGTATGGGTGGCTGTGAACACGCACCAACACAGGAGGACCTTCTTCTTAACAAACCATCTTTTCCAATTCCCCAGTGCTTCTCAGCAAGAGCAGACTGTTTTACCATCCCTCTCCCAAAAATAGCCGCCCATTAGCAGAGCCAAGTCAGATGGTTTTGAAACATCCATGGCAAATGTTGCAGGAGGGAATGGACAAAGAGGGCAACAAGTGCATGGTCTCCTCTCGAAGAGTTATGAGGTTAGTGGTCATGGGAGGGCCTGCAGCGAAGGTTTACACTAAGGTGACAATGAATGTTAAGTAAGGTGGGATTCTGCAGACAACTGGAGGTTTTTGCAGCAGGTGGAAAACATGATTCACATGGTTTGAAGATAGATATACAATGCCTTACAAAGTATTTATGCTTTCAAAACCTTTAGATGTTTTGTCAGGTTAAAACTTCACATCTAAAAAGTGTATTCAGCCCCCTCACTCTTGATAGGCACAAAACAAAAATCACATAATTTATTTCCAGAAGTCACCTGATTAGTAAATAGAGTCCAGTAGCCAAATGCATAGTTTGTTTTAATACACCAAAAGTTCCTATCGTGTAATTCTGTGCTTGAGAAAAAAACTTCACATTTTGACGATTAAGACTCCTGAGTGAGTTTTGGTAAAAAAAAATAGGGAAGTAAATTATCATTTCTATGCTTCTGCTACAGAAATGAACCCAGAAACTGTGGTTTTCTGTGCAGCTCTGCCTACTGGGTGCAAGAGTTTGTCAAATGGGTGTTTTTCCCTTATATTATGAATATTGAGTTATTAAAAATATGACTTGAACTTACAGTGTTCATGAGTTTAATTGCTTACTAACACCCCGAGAAGTGTTTAAACTTTATCACTTGTAAACAAAAAACAAACAGCAGTCTCCAAGAAAGTCATATTTATGGCTTCACAGAAGCCATATTTATGGGTTCTCAGAAAGCAAAAATTCAAATCAACAAAATTTTTGGAAGTCCCAAGCACTGTACTGTGATTTATGATGTCTTTAAATGTTCTTTTAGGATGAAATATTTGGCAAAGTCTAAAACATTCCTGATCCAAGCAATCTAAAAGTAGACTTTTAGTCATAAAATTAAAATAACAAACCTTTTAATTTCAGATGATCAACTCACGGCACATTACATTTTTTCAGTATTTAATGTTAGCTAATCTAAACTCAGATTGTATATCCTGGGTGCTTCAATATGAATTAAGGGATCATTAATAAAATACGGTTATGCTGTGACCTGATGTGTGAGCAGCTTTATGTTGGAAGATGATCTTTGAATTCTGTTTGAAGATTTCATGTGTTAAAAACAAAAGACACCAGATTCTTCACTCGTACAAATAAGGACATTATGGTCTGATCCCATGTATCAGCTACTTATCGAGACTTTTAGGAAACCATTGTAATAGGAAAGCGCGATTAAACATTATGTATATATTATGGACTTCTTCGTGTGATAGACCAAAATAAAGAAGAGTATAATTGTGAACTGAACGGAAAAGGATATATTGTTTTGAAATTTTATTTCAAACAACAGTCTGAAAAGTGTGGCATGCAGCTCCATAATTCAGTATTTGTATCTGTTGCTGCCTCTTGGCCAGGACTCCCTTGCTAAAGAGGTTTTTAATCTCAATGGGATTTTATTCTGGTAAAATAAAGAGCAAATAAAGTGAAAATGAAATACTTTGCAGAAAAGTCTTTTAGTGCAATTACAGATGCAAGTATTTTAGAATGCATCTTCTAGTTTTATACACTTAGTAGAACGCATTTTCCCATTCATATTTTTTGTAAAGTTGCTCAGGCTCAGTTGAATTAGATGGAGAGAATATCTGCGATTTTTAAGCTTTGTCACAAATTCCCAACCAGATTTAGGTCTGGACTTAAGACTGAATAATGCAAGAAAGTGGAGCAATGTCCTGTTGCCAGATTTTTCCATATGAGCTGTGGACTTTTGCAGAATCCAGAGAAACAATCTGTATGATTAATACCCATCAATTTAATTCTTGATGGGTTCTCACTTGCACCATTTTTCCATTTTCAGATGATGGATTGAACAATCCAGATGTTCAAAGCTTAGAAACTGTTTCATAACCCACCTGCTTTAAACTTTTTACATCTTTCTGCCTGACCTGTCGGCTGGTGTTCATGATTCCATTTGTTCACTAATAATCTCTGAAACCTTCACAGAACAGCTGGATTTATAATTTATAGATTGCGTGTCTTACAAAGGTGGTTGTAAACTAGGTTTTAGGTAGTTTCACCGCTTACAGTGGAGGACAACCAGCTGCAGTTCTCAGATTATGTATCATGTAACATTATAGTTTATAAACACAAATCAGAAAATCTATATCAACAGGTCACAGCTTCACAAAATCCACAGATAGCATTCTCATTGATCCATCTCTGAAAGAATCTATTTAATAACTTGTCATCTTGTTCTCTAGTTTGTGCTGGCCTTGCTTTGAAGGGGCAGTATTATGTAAAATCGACTTTTTGAGCTCTACATATTTCTATAAAATTCCTCATCAAAAACATACATGGAGTGATGCTTTGATTATTTCATGCATGTTTGAGAAATCTTAGTCTCCTGTGGCAACCATTCAGGTTGCAGAAACGCTTGCTCTCGCGAAGCACCGCCTTTTACACGAAGCTCCTCCTCAGAGCTGCAAATCTTCAAGTGGAGCTCATGTCTCATAGTGCAACCCTCCACCTCAACTGAGCTCGTTGAGACTAGTGGCAGCAGCAATTAGCAAACACCTGGTGGAACTTAGTATCTGCTGAGCTCATCAGATGAGCTACTTCTCAGTAAAATGCTGGTAAAAACTTTGTGATGACGTGTTGAAGGCAGAATGCCAGAAAGAGCAGGCGCTTCTTAAAGAGACAGAAGCCCAATTTCAAGGATTTAAAACATTTTTATGTTTGATATGTACAGCATTTTTATAATAACTGAAAGTGTATCAGTGACTTGATTGTGCTATTATGTGGCATGATGTGCCTGGAAAATACATAATACTGCCACTTTGCGTCATGGTGAGAATGTGACTTTGTGTGATGTGAAACTTTAGAACCAAGAAGGTTCCACTTTTTACCATTACTGTGGGTGCACTCTGATGCTCAGTGTGTGTGGACTACAGGCAGGCAGGGATTTAGCGTATTGATTAATCAGAGCAGCAGGCCGAAGCCTGACATAGCAACAGAACAGGCAGTCTCCTAATGACTTAACCACATCAAGTCTCTCTGCTCCATGCTGTTCACCCTCCCTTCATCTCTCCCTTCAGGCACCAACCGTGGCTAGAACATGATGAGTCACATTGGAACAAAAAGCTCCATTCAAAGCAAGCACACACACATTTACACACACACACACTCCTGATCAAACTCTAGCCAGACCGCATCTTAATAACAACTCCTTTTCATCTTTAGCAACCTACCAGCTGCCCCCCTCTATTACTAGGCAGAAATTGATCAGGCAGACCAGATCAAGCCAGTCCAACCAGCTCAAGTCATCATGTTGGTGCCGCTTCTTAAAATATGACTGGAGCCAAACCTCCCCAGGTCTTCCCACCACATCACATGGTGTGCTGTTTGGGCACCTACATGTGAATACGAACAAATGAAGGAGGAAAGCGTAAGAACAACAGGATTAAAGATAAAACCATACAAGCAAGCCAAACATATTTGAAAGAAATATGACTTCCTTCTGAAACAAGGCCTCGGTTGCTTTTTTAGTCCCACATGACACACCATCATGATCACTCACTGGTTTTTTCACAAGCCTACGCTCGGGTCAAAGGTGACATTCACTTTATAGGCTCCCTTTGAATTATTCTGCAGTCAAACTACTTTCATCAGGCAGCCAAAAAGGCCCAGTTTACTGAAGTCTTTTTTATTTTTATTTTTGGCAATATATGATTGTACATCATGAAATACAATTTTAATATGTGGGTAGAGTTTCTTTCTGGATTATTCAGTCCCAGACAAACTCTCATTCAGGCACCCAGAAATGACTAAGCAGAAATAGGGTATCAGTATCACTTATTTGTTTTAAATTTTGATGTTCAGTATAGTACGAAATACAATTTTATAGAAAAATTGTAAGGTGAACTGAATTGGGTGATTTTCAGCCTGATCTACGTAAAATCTATGACCAGCTAGGTTTTTGACATCAGTCGATGCACCTGACTAAGAGCTGCCATACTGTACAGACAACACTCATTTGTGTGAAAGTTGTTCCCGACAGAAGACTCAATTAATTTAAGCCATTTTTAGAATCGTTGATGTGTTTCAAAAATGCACAGATTTAAACCGTGAAAATGAATTTTATTCAACTTCTCGAGATGTCTGGTTTATTCAGAAATCAGCTTCAAAACTCTGATGTGGGAAGAAACTTATTTTATTAAGAAGTTTCTGCTGAAAATTTCAGCAGAAATTTCAGCACAGAGTTATTTTATGAGTTAAATATCTATCCATCCATCCATTTTCTTACACCCTTATCCCTAGTGGGGTAGGGAGCCAATCTCCAGCTAATGTTCAGGGCGAGAGGCGGGGTTCACCCTGTACAGGTTGCCAGTCTGTCACAGGGCAACACAGAGACAGAGAGGACAAACAACCATGCACACAAACACTCACACCTAAGGAGAATTTAAAAAGACCAATTATCCTGACAGTCATGTTTTTGGACTGCGGGAGGAAGCCAGAGTACCCGGAGAGAACCCACGCACGCACAGGGAGAACATGCAGAAAGACCCCGGGCCGGGAATCGAACCCAGGACCTTCTTGCTGCAAGGCAACAGTGCAGCCCGAGTTAAATATCTTATAAAATAAAAAAACAAATGACAACATGGGTAAATCCATAGGCAGAATGGAGGTAGGCAAGAGGATGAGCCAACAGAGAATGATTGAAGGAGAGGAGATTAAATACTGGGAGTCCTGATTACTGCATGAGAAACAGATGGCTGATTGGAACTGGTTGCAGGTGAGAAGAAAGAGCAAACAAGCAGACTGAGGCTAAGAAAAGAAGCTGAAAAAGAAGTATACAATGACCAAAGGGAAAAGACTCAACACTAATAATACACTCAAACACAAAGCGAGAACAAAGAAACTAAAGATGAAGGAATTAACTGGTAAGGCAAGATATACAGTTAAGTAAATAAACAAGGACATAATCAAAATACGAACACCGGTGAAAATGTAGAAAAAGATTACCTTTAATCAGAGCACTGTAGAATAACTAGAAGAAGAAAAATGACACACACATGAGGAGAGGTGCAACAGTAACCCCTGAGAGAGAGATATCCCAGATTACTAGCTCGCTTATTGGCAAACATAGAAAGCTGTGGCCTATAATTGGGTCACAGCACAAGATGTACCAATGCTTGATGACACATCTTTTGATCTCTTTAGACTTTTTTATGGGACTACAGTGGTCGTATAACAGTGGCTGGACCCTGAGCTGTTTCAGAAGAGTTGAAGTGTGCTTATAATAGAAAATGAGAGAGGCATCTCTCAAGAGATTATAAAGTAATATAAAGTGAATTTGCTTGTACATACACACACATATATATATGTATATATATATATATATATATGTGTGTGTGTGTGTGTGTATGTATATATATAATTAGGGTTGAATTGCATTTAAATGTCTGTTAGTGTCTTTCTTTGTGGAGTTTTTATGTCAGTATGAATTTCTCTTATTGCCCTGTCTTCTTACATATGAATGTATTTATGAGTGGTTTTCAGTTTCATGTTTATATGTCATGGACTGGTAATATGCCCTACAAGTTTCCTGTAACAGACAACAGAAACCCATAAATTTGCTTTACATCAAATATTGAATCTAAAACTGTTTTCTTCTGATGTTGTAGCGGCAGGAGGTAAATACATATTTCATATCAGTTACAATGAAAGGATAATAAAAGTATAAAGCATCTTATAAAGAATCTTATAAAAGACACGGAGTACAATAGACACAACTTTGGTGGAGTGCTCACGCCAATTTTCTTTGTTTCTAAGTTCACATAAGTACATTTATCTTTCAGTGTGCCACCCTTAAATTAATAATTATTTGTAAAAGTGAATTTCAAGCTCAGGAAAAAATTCAGCGTAAAAAGATTGCATGAGTGACTTTGGTTTGATGACTCAGGTAGCCCCACGGATGTACTTTATTGGGAATAAAATAATTTTATTTCTTGTTAGGTCCTGCTCTTACCTACTCACCGTGTTGCTCCCAACGTGGTTGCAGTATAAATTTTTGTAGGACTTGGGCCAGTATTCACACACAAACAGTGTGTGCCAAAGTAATGGCTTTGCAAATTAAGAGTCTGAGTCACACATAAGCATGTTTCCCATGTTTATACAGCAATAATAAGTTCATAACGAAGCAGTTTAATGCTCCGCTTTATTCTTTGAATTGAACAATTATCTCTATCCAAACTTTCAAAGTTCAAAGATTTCTAAGCAAATCTTCACAAACCACGTTTCAATTTAGGTTTGGAATCTGGAAAATAACTGCTGAAAGTTGATGAACTTATTTTTGAACAACTGTCTTTGTTGCTCAACTTAAAAAAGAATACTAGCTTTGACAATGACACTTGGATGAAAAAAATGAAACAAGGCATAACGTAAAGGTAAGAAGTAGCTTGTGTTTTATCTAACAGTTGAGATTATTTGCCTGGAAAATGGTTTTTCTGTGCATTAATGTTGCCTCCAGGTGTGGGAAGGCTTACTCTTAAAAAATCAAATTGATTATTCAGCAAATTTGCCTAGATATTAGGAGTCTGAAGGCTTGAGGGCATGAATTATCCCAGAGGGAAACTGTCAACCCTTGATATCCTTGGCAATTATTCAAACATATCGACTCTCCATTAATGACATCCATTCCTGAAGGGGAAACTGTCTGTACATGCTCTCTTGCCTCACAATGACAAAAAAAAAATATTCACAGTGATTTAAAACACTTTCTTATCAACCAGAAACATCAAAGAGCTTCAAATGGCCTGCAGAGCATGCTCTCATTCACATGCATTAGCGCTGTGACTCAGAGCTATTTCAGAAATGTCCCTAAGCTCCACGAACAGTGGAGGAACAGTCGACCGTGTATTTACACAGGCTAGTTTCCAGAATCACTATCATGATCTAAGGTTAAAAAGTTATAGGCATAAATTACACTACTGTTTACTTTAACTGTGAGTTTCTGACCTGGGGCGACTAACTTTTCCCATTTTTCGCTCTTTTAGTAGAACTCACATCTTAGTCATATCTCTGCTTACTGCTGCACCTGGAATGGAAAAAGTGTGATGGGGAAATACATTGGAGATTTTCTTGCTTGCACTACATTCTGATTTATTCATCATAGCAGAACTTATAGAATAAAACTGATTAAAAGTCTCTAGCTTCATAATTTAATTAAATGACAACAGCCTTAAATGTTATATTTTGAGCTGATGAGAAATCGGCACCTTGTGATCAGAAAATAAGTGGGAAGAATTGTCCTTAAAAACCCATCATGTCAACAGTGAATGTGCACACATCCACAGCTGCCTCTGTTGCTCCAGGAAAAGTACATACATTTTTTCTTTCATGAATTTTTATTGCTTTTTGATGGAAAATGGAATAACTTTTGATGCCACTTGAAAGATAATACACAGCTTGTTCAAGGCAAAACTACATGACCTACAGCTGAGGAAGCAGCCAACTAACCAATTGTACTGAGCTAAAATATGGGAAATGTGGTGAGTTTGAAGGCAGAGGCTGGGCAGCAGAACCATCATCATGCCAGCAGTTTTTTTTTTTTCAGCTCAGTTACAGCTGCAAATGTACTCGTATCATGAACATCTTCCACTAATGGGCTGCCCAACAATAGCCTGATAGAAAAGGCGTACAAACAGTGTTACAAACAACACCAAAAAGAGATCAATGTGTTTGACTAATACATCATATAGTTTTCAACTCACAGCATATAACATATATTTTAACATCTGTTGTGAAATGGAAAAAAAAAATTCTCCAACTTCCATTAATCCATCCTTTTATTGTCTTCTGCTTATTTAAGATTAGGTTATTTGGGGTAACAGTTCCAAGAGGTATACCCAGAAATCCCGCTGCCCAGTGATAACATCCCCAGAATGTTCCCAGACAGGAAGGGATATTTATATATACTATAGATATAGTCTGTCCAGGAAGTTCTGTATCTGGCCCAGGATTCCCTCTCAGTTGATTGCACCTGGAAATTCTTCAAAGGAAAACCTTCATTCTGTATCCAGATTAGATGCCCAAACCATCTCAATGGACTCCTTCCAATGCACAGAAGTATTTCTGTCCCAAGTACCCCTGTTATGAATGGTGCTCCTCACCCTATATGCTGAGTTCAACCTCCCTACGGAGGAAGTCTATTTTATCTACTTGTATCAGGGATCTTGTTCTTTTAGTCATGATATATAAATTTCATGACCGTAAGTGAAGGTTGGAACAAAGACGGAACAGTAGATCTTCTGGCTCAGCTTTTTCCTTACCTCATCAGACTTGACACATGTCAATCTATCTAAGTATATCCTCCTGCTTCCTCCCACCACTCATGAACAAAACAGCAGGTCAAACTCCTAAGGTCAAGGCAGAGAATAAACTCTCAATCAGAGGGAGCAGACCACATTTTTCTGAACCAGAACCATGATTTTGGACTTAAAGAGGCCTACTCTCATATTCTAAACCAGCTGCAGAACTTTCTGTCACATGCTGAAGGGTCATGCCCTGAGACGGCAACAACACCACATAATGGGGAATGAGAAGTTCCCATATCAGACACCATCCTGTCTATGACTAGGTCTTGAGATCTTGTCCATGACCACCACAAACAGAATCAAGAACAAGGGACAACATTGGTCAGCCCTTAAGAACAACTGAGATATCCCTTTGCTGTTGCAGCACCACCTGCAAAAAGTCCTTTGAGAGATGTGATCATCTCTCTAGTCTTCTCCAGATGGACAAAACACATGTGGGCTAGACCGCCAAACATCAACAAACTCAGATTGAAACAACATATTGGTTTGATCACCATGAGTGAAAAAATGGATGGCAACATATTTCAGAATAACAATCATGTTGGGGCTTCATTAGGTTCTATCATTCCACCATGCTTGGACCATCATACCAAAGCTCCTTTGTCAACATAAAAACTTTGGCTGTAATGTTCAGGCTGGGATTTTTAGGCTTCAATCAAAGGACCTGGCTGACCAACAGGGCAGACAGGGTGACATTCCAACTTTATCATTTCCTGAGGTCCTGTCAGTAGCGTTGCTCAAAAGATAACACAGCAAGCTGTAAAATAAGCCTATAATTTGTACCACAGTCATACAGAGCTGCACAGTGGGTCAGTGCAGCGTTGGTAATGAGCAGCAGGCCCTAGGAGAGTTTAAATGTCTGACTCTACATAGTTTCAACACGACTTTCCTTGTGAAGCCAGAGCGAATTGTCAGACCATTATGTTAGCTTATCTGTGGCACTGGTTGCATCATGTGCAATACTGGTCCCAGAGTGATGCAACCATCTCCCTCAGTGTGCAAAAATGACATACTTACAAGCTCAAAGAGCAGGGACACCGGAACTGTTTGAAAAGGGACAACAGCAAAGATATTTGCATTTTCCTTCAATATTTGTGAATAATGTGTAAATCACTTCCTGACCCAGATTCAGAACCAGATGCCTGAAGGCAACTGCATAGACCTACAATACTGTGCAAAATGGCAGATTATTGTAAGAATAAGGTGTGGTGTGAACAGGAGCCATGACAAAGAATATGGAGCGCTTCAAAATCAAACATGACTCATTGCCGGACCTGTTGCACCACACCCTAACCCCCACCCTACCGACTCACCCATTCATTGACTCAGATTGGTTGAAGAAGCCCGCGAGGGGGGGTTACAATTTCACCAAACCCAAGAGAATTGGCCCACACCAACTCTGAGTCACTGAGGAATTTCCCAGACTGGTTTTTCACCAAATACAGTAATTCTTACTTTCAGCTTCCTGTTGGAGATTTGTTGAAATCAAGAAATCTAGGTCATTTGCAGAGAGGCCTGCAGGTTTTTGTGTCTCTACAGGCATGCCTTAAAACAACATGAGTCATTTAGACGACAACAGTTTGTTTTGTCTTGTGTTAGAATAAATATGAGATGTAGTTTTCGAGTCAACCAACAATTAATCTTCATCTCCTGCCTGTATTAGGTATTTATGGTCAAATGCACCAATGTGTCAATCTTAACAAACCAGCAATCTGACAGACGAGAAGACCTGTGAGAGTGTCTTGGAGGAGGACAGGACAGACGTTTGTAGAGGAGGAAGTGAAGACAAAAGCATATCTGCTTCTGGAGGTTTGCAATTTTTTTTTCGGCTGATGTGTGAAGGATATCAGAACATGAGCGTGGGTTCCTGAATGCATCATAGAGGAAGTTAGAGTCTGAGCTGTGTGAGCATTGTGAAACTGTGTGATTACAGGCTGCAGGGCAATGAGTTGAGGCAGTGTTTGATGCTAGTCTTAGTAGCAGGCTTCAAACAAACTGTCAGTCAGCTTCTGTTTAAGGCATGGAAGCACTCTAGAACACACATGCACACACACCCCCGCACACATTTGTGCCCACCCGCAAACAGTACACACTCTGATGCACACACTGCTTCCTCAGTGTGGTCTGCTTTTCCAGCTCACACATGGAACCCTACCAATACTGACCACCAAATAAAAACTTCTGTAAGCTGAGACACACATGCTGACCAATACATTAAACACTTGTGCACATATGCAGCACTCAACAGTTACGCTGAGCATACAGACAACAGAAATGTCAAATAACTACACCTACAGGATGCACATACTATAATCATAAGGACAACTGACTAAACAGATGTAACGGAAATATTTCCTTTTCAGCATGAAGAATTTACCTCCAGTGTTACACACACCAGTATTTTAATTTATGTTATTTCTAAGATTGACCAACTATTCGTTGGCGTTTCTGTCTCCTTTGGATTTAAGAGTACAATGTGAGTAAAAATAATTGACAAAATAGCAAATTCAGAAAGAAGAAACAAACATTTGAAAAATCAAAATTTTCACAACGTAAAGCTGCAAACCTCATTTTTAGAAGACTTTTCATGCAGTCAAATTTGAAGCCAGTACATACAGTAGGTAAAATATATGTCAGAACAGTGAAAGATATTTTCAATGACAATAAATACCACTTACTATATACTCCAAAGCTCTAGCAGGCTCAGCAGATCTCAAATGACATAGAATAATGAAGCTTGCAAGTCTCACTGTAAAAAATAGTAAATATTTTCTTCTGTGTCTGGTGCATTTTTGGTTAAAATGTGCTTATTTTTTGTTAGTAACTTTAGGTGAATAGAGTCTCAAGAAAGTGATCTCAAGCAAGTAAAAGTTGAAGAACAGGGCAGTAAAACTACTCCTAGAAGTACTTATTTTCACAAAAAGGAATTCAAGTAACTAGTTACTACACACTTCTTCACCCACTTCTTCATCCACTTCTTGGGTCGCTTCAGAGAGGGAAGTGACCCAAGCTTTCTTTGACAGTGTGGAATGTAGAGTGATGAAACACCATACCTGTCTCTTAGTTGTTGCTGTGCACTAACTAAGTCAGTTATCTGAAGAAAAGCTTTATCCAAGCTAGAAGACACAAAAAATGTGACTGTTTAAACGTGTTCTTGATCACTCAAAACATGAACAATCAATGTCTGAAAACCTAAAGGAACCAATCTCCCCTACATGCATTATGTCTATAAAGCTGTTGAATGGCCCAAGCAATTTCAATAGAATGAAATATTATATTACTAGGCAGTTTTGTTTATAGTTGAACAAGCACTTTATAATTTAATTCAAATGCACCAAATACCCCAAGATTAATGGCTTAATTAAATAGTTTACAAATTTAGCGAGACAATAAAACAAAAATGAAGAGAATGCATAAAATTGATGTAGTTAAATTAAAGTAGTTATATAATCCATCCATACACTCGTTGTACGCCTGTGTATTCATGCTGGGTCTCTGATACTTATTTTCATCTGTAATTAGGTCATGTCTCAAAGTGATAAAATGGACTCTAACATCCTAAAGAAGCATTACTACTAGAAGTATTTTGCACATGCCAGTTGACAGCCTTGACATGGTCCAGCATAAAACTATTTTAGACAATCCCCCACCTATGGCATTCTGTAACTGTTAGAAAATTAACTACCGTAATATTTAACATTTCAAGACATGATTAGTATTCTCCCTTACTATTCTTTCCGTCCTAGCCCTCTCCTATCTGCTCTATATGTTGGATATTTTACTTTCCTTTTTGGAAGGTTATAAATTAGATTCTGCTGTAGAAAGCTAACAGTAATCAGTAATAAGTTTGAAGATTTACATGAAGTTAAATTATAAATTACACTTATATAAGTAATTTAAGCATAAAAAAAATTAGACTGTTTTTATTTTTCTTTATTTTTGAAAAAATAATCTCTACCATAATTTGATGGTTAGCCCAGTTGTCCTCCTCTGTCAGTGGCTGCGATTTTGCACATGTGCAATGGGATCTCTTTACAACCGAAACCCCCGACTTGGATCTTTGGTGCCACCATTATGGGTGCAGGCCCTCCAGATTCAGAATGACGGTGTTAAAGTACCCAGCACAGCAGTCTGACACCATTCAAACTAATGCTGTAATCAAACACACAGAGGCAGTGCCAAGTAACTCTACCAGCGCTACATGAACAAGTAAGCCATCTCTGTTTGACCACACTTCTCATTTGCAATTACTAACTGATCAAACTGTTAGTTTGACTAACATCTGATGATGTTAGTCATCATCAGATGTGATGAGGAGGTAAAATTTTTGACAGTACGATCAGGAGCTTTTTCATTTTTTACATGTTGTGTATGATCTCTTGTTGTCAAAGGTTGGGACACATGAGGACAAAGTCAACTAGAATATCCCACAAATATCTGTCTCTATGAGTATTTTACCGACAGACACCAGAACGTTTGTAAGAGCTTCAGCTAAACAAAAATGGGAAAAAGGAGAAGGAAAAACAGCGATCAGGGTAAAGACAAACACAAATATTTCAAGTTACCGACAACAAAATATTATAGTATTATCCTCTGAGTAAAACAGAAACACGTTTGTTCAGAGGGCAGGACAGAAAAACAGAAGCAGGCTATTTTAAGGGGCACAGATAATAAGAATAAAGAAGCAGCGAGGCTGATGATTCATTTTGAAACTTTTCATTCAGTTTTCAGAGTAAGTTGTTTTGGTCTTTGCCCTTTATTTTCTCTGTTAAACAAAAGTGCATTTGAAGCAGGAGTGTCCTTAAAATTTATTTGAACTAAAATGTGATTTTGTTTTCAGGGCTGTAAGTTTTTATTTTACATTTTTAAAATATTCCTACATAAAAAAAAAAAAAAAACATTTGCATATTTACCAGCAAATATAAGCTCAGCAAGATGTTTTAATTGATGATATATTGTTATTATGAGAACCTTAAATTTACCTTTAAATATAGCAAAAAACCCAACAAATTAGGTTGTTGCAAAATGTGTGAGTGTGTGTATAGACCAGTTAGTAGGTAATATTTTACTATTACTTTATTTAACCAGGAAAGAGTCAGTGAGATTTAAAATCTTAGAGTAATACACACTTTTTTTCCACTTTTTCTGACATTAAAAACTGTCAGCATAAATAATGAATTAAAATAAAAACTCTTTCTGGAAATAAAAAAAAAACTACAATTATATTTAATGACTTTTTCAAACTTTTGCATCATTTTAGTAACTTCTGAAAGATACCTGTCTCATTTTTTATCAGTAAAAAAATTGGTGAGTGTGTGGGGGTGGGTGGGCGTGTGTTGGCGTGTGTGTGAGGGTGTGTTATAATAAGATTTGACAACTTTGTTTAGTAACTAAAATTTTAGATCTAGTTTATTCTGCTTATTTCAGAAAATTGTCTCCAAAATATGACAGAATGATACAAAGATAAAAACTTATGTTCTTTTTGATTTACAAATACATTTTATTTTTAATAAAATTTTTCTGAGTAGCTATTTTTTTGTTTTCTGAAACATCTGTTAACCACTAGCATGATTAAAATTTTAATCTAAATCATTTGCAGATAAAATTGATATAAATTTATTGAAAATAAATAAGCACAATGTCACTGGTTATAGCTGAGCTAAAGGAAAACTTTAGAACAGATGCATTCCAGATTGATGCAGTGTGTTGCACTGGAAACTAACAGCACAAATCAACATTATCCTGAAATAAATCTTTGTTTTCAACACTTTTTCTTTTTATTAAACTGTTGCACTTTTCTTTTTTACATTGCTTGGCAGAAACTCTGAGTTTAAAACTGATTCCAGCATGACGACACAGCACATGGTCATGTTTTGAGTTAGAAACATGGGTCTGTTTGCTCTATCTTCAACTTATCTTTGTCTCTTATTGGACTTATCAGAGCTCACACATCTGAAAATGCTTACAGTCTTTATCTGGCCAAATTTTTCAAGAGGACTCCTCAGTCTGCTTCACTCCGTTTTTATCAAACTCGGGCTTGAGCTTTGGCCACAGGGAATGGCGCCAAGCACATTTCTCTGAGTCATCCCGGAGGGGGAAGAGAGGGCGGAGGGGGAAGAGCAAAAGAAGAAGAAGGAGGGGGAGGAGAGACAGGAGGTGGCAAGTCCAGAGTTTCCCTCTTTCTCTTGCAGGCAAAAGGCCTACGCTGAGCAGCAACAGGCTCAGAAAACCGTGCTCCATTGTTTCAGGGCCTCTGGCAACAAGAGCCTTCCTGAAACTCAGCAAAAAGCGATCACACACACACACACACACACACACCCGCACACACGGGAGAAATGCCAAAACACTGCTCAGTCACTCAGCTGCCAGGACGGTGGGGAGCTGTTGTGTGGGAAGTTTATAACTTTAGGAGGAAATGTTGTTTCTCTGCCTAAAAGCAGAAAAATCACTGGTAAAGCATCCTTAGGAACATTTGAAGCTTCGTAAAGTGTTTATAAAGCATAAACAATTTATGCTCTATCAAAAATTATGCAGAAAAACCTAGAATTATCAACAATCCCCCGTACACTGGCTCATGTGTCATGCCACCATCCACAAAGATTTTCTTTTCTTATACCCCTGAATAAAATCTAGTGCAACCAACTGCGTTCATCTATCCCTTTGTGTAAATTAATCATTAGAGAACAAACATGAAAACCAAAGGACAGACCAGAAGCTGCAGAGATCCTCAGCTCACATGGTGGAATCTGCTGACCGGACAACTGTAAGATGTGCAATACACACATGTGACTGTTTGGAAAATTGGCAATAAGAAATGGACTGTTGAAGGAGAGGCATCCAATTTAAAGTGGAACATTTAACACTGCACATAAAGCTGAATACGCCGTCCCAAAGGTGGAACGTGGGAGAGGCAGCATCATGCAGTTGAGAATCCTGCCTACCCTAGGAACAATCATTCTGTGTAATCATTCTGAATACACTGGAATCCTGATAGAAATCCTGTTGGAGGCTGCAAGACATGAAATAGGCAAGGAGGCTCACCTTTCAGCAGGAAGCATGTGGTTTGGTCCAGTCAAAGTCCAAACTGAGAAACAACAGCATGACTTCAAAATAGATGTACATAGATTCTCTCCATCCAGTCTGATTGACCTTGAGCTTCGAAAAAAGAGTGGGCAAAAACATCAGACTGTAGATGTGTTAAGTTGGTAGGAAAATAACACAAAAAAAGACTTGCATTCTGCAAATGATTGATTCAGGGGGGGCTGAGTAAAGATGCACAACCCACCTTTTTAGAACTTTATTTGCAAAAAAATATTTCAAAACATGTGCTTTGTTCTTGCAACTTCACAATTGTGCGCTACTTTGTGTTGGTTTTTAAGGTACTATTCTAATTAGATACATTAAAGTTTGTGATTATACAAAAAGTTAATGGTTTAGGAACACTTCTGCAATACACTGTGAGTTATATCAAGAAACACATGACAATGGAAGGAAGAAATTAGGAATAGCAACCTATAATTACATAATAATAACCTCCGGTACAGTGAATCACACAACAACAAAAAGAACGTGATGATCACGTTTTTCTTCTTCATCTAAACTGTCATTTTAGTTGCTGTCTTCCCTAGAAATTTCTTTAATCATATATGGAGAGATGTCAGTGGGTTGAGCCCCTCAAACCCTGGAGCTAAAGGTGCTACTGAGAAACAATCCCATATGGTTTCTAAGAAGCATCAAAGTCCTTTTGAAGAAACATCGTCACTTATTTTAAAATCTTTTTCTAGTATCCAACATCTTAGAAAAAGCCATTAAATCAACTTGGCAGTTGTGAGAATCAGTGAGGATTGAGGATCGATGATTGATGAAGTTAAAGTCTGTCGAATGCAGATGTTGGTGTAAATGACGGATATCATGACCCAGGAGGAGATGGAGAACAGCTTAAAATGGAGAAGTGCAGCTTGCAAGGTCTCCTCACTCCTTGTCTTGGACTCTGTTCAAATATCCTGCAAGTTCTCATGACTTCCCCCCCACGGACCTTTCAGGCAGCTCCAATGTTTGTTTTCTACTCCAGCATGAGGACAGACTTGGACAAGTGTGACAGCAGGGTCTATTTTCTTCACCTGGAAGCTTTGGGTCAGAGGGGAGGGAAACTCAAAACTGGTTTCGCCCACTTCTTGGAAACACTCAAGCAAGTGGGAGGCCCCACTGTCAGGGAAAGGGGCAGAGAGTGTGACAGGGAGCGCACAGCGAGACCAAAGCCGCCGACCAGCAGATAAAGAAAATGTGTTAATGCATGGCTGGGCGTGTTTATGCTGTGGCCTGCGCTTGTTTACATGAATGCGACGGAGAGGATAATAGAACGATAAAGAGCACGTGCTGGAGTCATAGGATTTGCTGATGCCCACAAAGATCTGTTTACACTGAATGCCCTCGATGACCCGCCCTCCCCAAGAGGATGCAGGAAGCAGTGCCAACACTCACACATACACACAAGCCCACACCGACGAACACATCAGCCCAGGCGCATATCTCAGCAGACATAGATACAGAGCGTCCACAGGCACCTGTTAGAAACGTATGGGGGAGGAGGGGTGCTCAATTTCACACACGGCGTGCATATACAGTACCTTGCAAAAAGTATTCCTAACCCTTGAACTTTTTCCCATTTTCTCACGTTACGACTACAAACTTCAATGTAATTTAATAGGATTTTAAGTGACAAACCAAGTCGACGAGGTTTCTCACATGTTTTTACTAATAAAAAGCTCATCAGAGTCAATTTGTTTTTACGACCAAATTTTGCTGCAATTACAGCTTTTTATTAGCTTGTTATGCTAAATATTATCTTACTTAGCTTGCTTATCTCTGCCTTCGGTATCCCTGAGGAAGACAAAGATCCCCAAAGCATGGTGCTGCCATCACCATGCTCTCTACCTTGGGGAGGGTGTGTTCAAGAGGATAAGCAGTACATATTTTCCATTCCAGAGTATGGCCCTGGTCAATCATAAATTTAACTTATTCTGGCTCATATGCTTCCACTAACTGCTTATGAAAACTGCTTATAAGAGATGTTAAAACTCTCCTAAATAAAGACACAAAGGGACAGGTACAAGAAGGGAAAAATCTTTTAGTTTCAATAAGAAACCCCTCAAAGATGGTCAAAATCAAACATATTAATAACTCCTTAGTGCCAACTCGGTTTAACACAATTTATAAATAATTTTATTTATTCTACATAGATGTAGACATAACCTCCATCCAAATCAAGAAAACAAAATCGATCGATTCTGTTTAAAAAGCAAGTGTGCCTTTCTCTGGAATGCGTTCAGTCAACTAAAGCTCATGCCAGCCGAGCACATATCTGAGACCAACATTGTTTTTCTTCCCTGATGATATGTGACAGACTGCGTTCAGCCAACCATGTTGAAAAACAATCATGCAACTTAGCATATTTTACAGGAGTGCTCCACTTTTTTCAGAATGTTGAATAATTTCTGGAGGTGTAACTTCTAATCATTAGAGTATTCTGCACTAAAACTTGTCTTAAAGCTGCCTTCTGCTTCAACAATTTGGACATACTGGAGTAAGAAAAGGGGTCTTTATCCAATACAAAATACAAACCTCAGAAAAAATTACAAGGAAGGAACAATAAATGGATGGAGGAGAATGAATGACAAACCAAACCAGAAAATAGTTTCCACTTGATTTTTTTACTTATCCAAATGAAGAAGAAAAGAAAATCAGATCAGGAGAAGTATAGAAAAGAAGTTGCACTGGATTTTTGTAGGTCAACAGTAAGCATATAACTGGTAACTGAGAAACTGTGACACCATAAGAAAAAATCACGTGTGGAAGAGGTGAAAGTGATGGTGGTGTTGTTCAAGGATAGTAAGACAGTGGTGAGGTGTGCAGTGGGAACAACTGATGGGTTCACGGTACTGGTGTGATTACATCAGGAATCAACTTGGAGCTCCTTTTTCTTCACAGAGTTGATCTATAGGTAAATAGACGTGGTCAAAAGGTTCACGGATGACATCATCTGTAGTAGAAGTGACGGTATGGAGAGGTGGTAGTACACTTTGAAGAGAATAAGAACGAAACACAGTTGAAGTCAAATGTGTGTGAACCAGAGTAAGACTGGGGAAATAACAAAGATGGAAGGAGTAGAGCTACTAAAGGTGGGTGAGTTTATTAGGCCAAGGGACTACAGCACAGGATCTGAATTTCTAATCTTGTAGTCGACATTTTAGTCATTAGAGATGTGAGACTTGAATTTGATTTAACTTCTCAAAGACCTGAGACTTGACTTCAGAAAAAATAATGTTAATATCTCAGACATGGGTAGAAGGGTGAAAGTGACTTTACTGAACAAAGAATGCTGAATATGTAGCTGCCAGGGAGGAGGAAATGAGGAGAACCACAGAGAGAGTTCATAGATGTACAAGAAGTCAATGCAACTACTTTTAGATAACAGTTACACTGGAACTTGGATCAATTTAAACAAATCACTGACTAAGGGGAAGAGGAACAAATAAAAGAGGGTCTGACTAAATAGGAAGTTGCACTGTTAAGTTAGCTAAAATAAAGGTGGCTCTACCAGACATGAAACTGCACACACAAGGATGTGGGAGGCTCTGACTGCATCTCGTTTGTCAAGAGGGTGGACAAACTTGCCTTTTCACAGCTCTACACTTTACAATTTACGGCACTGCTTAGTTTGGTTCACCATCACACACGCACAAAATAAGCAATGGAAAACAAAAGCGCACACACAAGAAGACATATAGCAGGGAGAAAAGAAAGAACTATGGGACTATGATGTTAACAAAATAGTTGCTCTCCAAAATAAACCATTTAATCAAAGCAAAGGTAGCTCATTTTACCCAAGCATTTATTCCAAGGGTCTAATTATTACACAAAGTGACTCACTGCATGGATACAGTAACATTGTCGGTAAACATTAATGCCTCAATCAGCAAAAACAATGTGACACTTCCAATCTATTTACAGAGTAAAGCAGAACATGCACTCTTCCATCCAAACTGTTTGCTATTTTTGTAAAATGTCTACAAATCTTTACAAATCTGCAAAGACCAATCCCATCCAGCCTACATTGCAACATTGCTCTGCTACTGTCACAATAAATGTAGGATCCTGTCACTGTAAAGTTTGTGGGAACAGACTGAGCTCTGCTGCATCGAAGCGAGCACCATCCCAGCCCAAAGTCACCTATATTAGCAGATCTCTCCTGTTACCAGTCTTAGAGCTAAGAGGCGTGAAAGGGCTGCTATCTGTATCTTCACATTTAGCGTCCAGGCATGAAACCAATAGCCCATCTCCTCAGTCTCAGCAGAAAGCTAACGAGTGCAGATCCTTTAGTTCCTCTCCTCTCGTCACACATCAGCTCTGGTGTGTTCTCATGTCTGGACAGATGGACTTTTTAGCTTGTCTGTTATTTTTCGGTCACAAATCATCTTCAGACAGGTACATGTCCCCTGACTCACCAACATGCTTGTCTGGCACAGTGATTAGATGTGATCTGCCTCTGACAGCCATCATGGATAAATATAAACCCATGGCCTCGTCGGCTGAAAGAGAAAATACAGTGCCTTGCAAAAGTATTTACACCTCTCGAGTCTTTCGCATTTTCTCACATTACTGCTCAGCTGCTGCAATGATCAGAGTAGCAGCTGAGAGAATCATGGTAACTCTGGAGGAGCTGCAGAGATCCACAGCTTGAATTTGCTGAAAGGACAGCAATTAGTGCAGTCCACAAATTTGATCTTTATGAGAGCATGATAAGATAATCCCCTGTGAAAATAAAACTGCAAGTCATACGGGGGACATGGCAAACATGTGGAACGAGGTGTTCAGATTAACAGAAACTGAGATGAACTTTCTGGTCTACATCCGAGATGCTATGTTTGATGGAAAATCTAACACTGTACATCATTCTAAACATGGCTTTAGAAAAATGTTTCTGCCACAGCTCTTTTATGGGTTAAAATAAAACCCCAGACAAATATTTGTCAAGAGCAATTAAATTTTTTTTCTGGCTGCATAGAGCAGCTCTGCCCTCTCCCCTTCTTTACTGGTTTCAGTGGACTACCATCATTCATCTTTCTCTTGTTGACCAGGGTCTTGTTGACCTTTCGGCAGGACAACAGCATCATCTCGCAGGTAGAAGTACAGTGGAATGGTTTAGCAGTGTTAGAATGGTCAAGTCACAGTCCAGACATATCTAAATTAGAGTGATTGGCAAAACTTGAAATTTACTTTTCATTTTGCTCTCACTGAACTTGATCTATTTTCCAAAGAAGAATGAGGAAATATATCTGAAGAATAAACCAAAAGACTTGGAGTAGCAATTGTAGTATAAGGTGATTCTACAAAGTATTGACTCAGAAGGGCAAAGAAAACATCACACTTTACTTCCATTTAACAATTACTATGTGTTGGTATAACACATAGTATTTTAATAAAGTTGAAGTTGGTGGTTGTAACAAAATGTGAAAAGGATCAAGATTTATGAGTGTGTTTACGTTGTACACGAGATATACAGAATATGCAATATATAATACGTACACTAAACTGTAAGTATGAAGGAAGAGTTAAAGTCCGGCCTGAGGACTTTAACTCTCACAGAGGTGTGTTCTGTTAATGGCAGATCAGGTCTGTTATTGAGAGTGCAGCCCCAAAATTAAAGAGGGAAGTGCAAGTGGGACAGACAGCATCAGAACAATGTTCATAACCAGCCTCGTCTTCTCTCCTGCATTCTCCTCCCTTCAGTCTCCTCTGTCTTCTGCCACCCAGGGGAAGCGAAGGAGGTCACCCACACCTACAAGCACTCAATCAACCGGCAGGCGTCCTTGCTTGTCCTGAATATGGTGCCCGCTCCCCCGTTCGTCTGCCAAGTGTACTCCCAGCCGGCTGCCACCTCCCTGCACCTGGTGCCAGGTTACAGAGCCACAAGCACAGAGGTGCAGCTCCATGAAAAACACAGCTCAGTCTGTCTCACAGCGAGCTTAATAAACATTTAATGTAGTTTTTCAGATGGTAATAATCTGGTAATAATGTGAATGTGCCTCATTGTCTTCTTTAACCTTTCTGGTTTTTGATAATACAACCATGGAGGCATAATAAATGTTAGAAATCTGAGTTTTCACAGAAAATTTATTTTAAAAAATATTTCAAAGAATTTGGTAAAATTGGATCATTCATTAATTTGCCAACACCTTCGGTATTGCTCATCGGTTCGGTGGATTCTTCTATATATCCTAACTATTTGCACTAAATGATTTGTCTGAAAAGTCTGAATAGCAATAACAAAATCAGAGAGTTTAGCAGAAACCCTAGGACCAATCAGGAACACCATCATCTGAAATGATGCACACAACTTAAAATCAGAAAAAAATGACTGATGGAGACATTCTTTAAAATCCTTACTTGACACAAACAGTAATCAAACTGAAGCTGGCGGCTCGCAAGTACCAGATACTGCAGGGATGCAAGAGAACTCACAGGAACACAGATATCTCTATCAGCTGTGACAATCGGGTCACATTCCTTTGTTATGTGCTGTTGTTACGACTCTGAATTCAACAGCAGAGATGGCTCTGATGACCGCAGCTCGAAAAGGCTTGGACACAGAACGCATGGGCCGAGGCAAATAAGGGAGGAAGATGGGTTAAAAGGGCAAGTTTTTCTGAATGGATGGGAGACATGTTGTAAAATCTTGGCCTTAATCATGTATTAGCCTGTTTCAGCTGGGAGACTGGCGGTGTGTGTGTGTGTGTTGGGGTGTGCGTGTGTGTGTTTGAGAGAGAGAAAAAAAGGGAGAGGCAGACAGAGACAAGAAAGTGAAAGTGATTCATCTTTAAAAGGACAGATTCCTGGTTGATGTATGGTGTCTGTGTGTGTGTGTTGCACAAACAGGCGTAGGAGGTGTTAGCTGGCTAGCTACAACTCATCTTACTTCTCCACAGAGAAATGTGGAGAAAGAGGATTGTAGGTTCTGCCTGTTGATCAAAGACATGGAGATGCTGATGCACGAACGTCTCTCTTCCCTTCCAGCTCTTCCAAACAAACACACCAAAGTTTAACGCTAGGCTTACGCCAGTAGTGATCTCTCAATGGACCTCATATGGATCTTGGTGAGCTTAATAAAAACGTCAACTGTTTCTGAGAATGCAGTCTGAATCCAATGTACATCCGGATGTGAAGCATTTCTTGCCAAGTTAGTGATGGTTTTCTGTCACCTAGCCAAATCCTATCAACATAAATGTCAAAAATAAAACAAGCACCTGTCAGCAGCCATGTAAACAGGATATTAAAAACTGCTGATTGGACTAAGTATTCACTGAAACACTAAATGTTTCAAATACTGATACGCATATTGCATTTTAATTGAAAAGCTATTTACAATCAAGTAAAGCAGGATGCATACATTTGAAAAAAAAAAAAAAATCAAACTTTGACACAATCATTATCTGATACAAATGAATTGCAACTTGCAACTGAATAGCATAGATTAGTTTTGCCTCTGTGGCTCTACAGCAGGCCCAGGATTGTGTCCTCCAAGGCAAGTTGGGGGAAGTTTGTGTATAATGCTAACACAAAAACCACCTTGTTACCAGTGATGGTTGAACTTTGTCAGAGCTGACCCTGGCTACTGATGTTGTGTGTGGTGATCATGGAAATCTAAAGGTGTATTTGTGGAGAGGAGATTGTCTGGTTTTGCTTCACAAAACCAGACGAGGGGGGAACGTTTTTCTATACAAAGGGTGCAGATAAACTGGAAGGTGTTCTGCCACACTTTTACTCAATCTTTAAACTGTTGACTGAGGTAAGAGCCATAATTGTGTTCCTAAATCACACATTTCCAGTGACAAGAGTAATTATTATGACGTTAGTACACAGACATGGAGATATGTTTGTCAGCCGTGATTACAATTACAGTCATTCTATGATAGTGAAGGCGAAGTGCTTTTTGCTGATGATGTGATTCTATTTTGCATAAAAGTTGAATCCCGTGGCTCTCAACAGGGTTTTATTTGTGGTGACTTAGCACCGGTTCTTTGTGTTTCCCCAACCTCAAGCTCTGGCAATGGTCAAGTGGTTGCTTCTTAGCATCAGCTCTGACCTGGGCAAGAGAAAAGAACAGTTTTTTTTTTTTTCCATAAGCTGGATGTGGGATGTGAAGACCAACAACCATGGAAAATACTGTGGGCACCATGTTATAAACTCTGCAGTAAGTTTGATGTGATCTGCGTTATGTAAGACAAAACAAAAATAATAACATTAATTTAATATATATATATATATTAAAAGATCAGATTAGTCCTAATAACACTAGCTCCCTGTCTCTTATTGTCTGCATGTTTATTTTGATTGCATCCATCACATAGCATAAGGAAATCAATAATGAAGCTGTTTACAATCAGTATTTTCAACTCAATCAGTAACATCATTAGTCTATTATAATCATCAGGTTAACAAATCCTGCTATAAAACGTCATCTACCTGCTTCTTGCAGTGCCACTGGTGCTGAACAGATGTGCTGGTTGGGACTGTGAAGAGTTCACAACCATTGCTTATTTGCTTGGATAAACTGGGCTTGCACAAAAATTCTGTATAAAAAGAGGAGGCTATCACAAAGATATAATGACATGGTTCAGCGTTGGCTCTACGGTTGTTGAAAACCAAACCAGAATCAGATAGAACCGGCTCTATCATCAGCTGCTTTGGTGGAAAAAACCCTAAACAGGAATTTGGTGGACTGACTCAGCTGTTCAGGTATCTCGGCGTCCTGTTTTCCAGTGACGGTGAGATGGAACGGATCAATTGGCAGATCGGCGCCTTGCCTGTAGTAAAGCAATCACTTTCCCTTTGTGTCTTAATGAATAAAGAACTGGGCAGAGAAGTCAAACTCATGGTTAGGTCAGACCACAAATGTAATTATAGTTTAACAAAATGTTTCAACCCAAACAGAATTTATGGCCTGAAGTGCTGCGGGTTTTATTTCTTTTTCTAAAGTTCATGGAAAAGTATAATTAAATGCCTGCTAATGCTTCACAAATTATCTGTCTCATAATGCACTACCACGGCATAGTGGCTTGTTTTTTACATAAAAGTTACATACTGCAGCTTTAAACTAACAATTAGTTGATTCCGAGATTCAGTCTTTGTTTTAGAGAATTTGATTTAAAATAAACAAAGTCCAGCTGTTATACAGTGCTTCACCAGAAAGACACGCTACAAAAATTCCCACATCTGCAAGGTGAGAGCAAATGCAGTGGAATGAGCTGACAGTCATGCCCCTTCAGCTAATACAGAACAGAGAAATTGCAACATAATTTGAACTCATCTGTCAACTGCTGGAAGGCTTTGACTTCAATTCAGCATAAAATATCTGTGATGCAAATTCAACTAGAGGAAGAAATGCCTGCAGGCAGATACTCCTTTAGGGAGATTCCCTCTCCCTCTATCTCTCTATGAGAATTATACCATCTAAAAGTCTCACCTTATACAAATCAGCTGCGTGTTTCTGACTGAAACCCTTTACAGTTTCTCCTTCATAACTCAGCTGTGACTCTCATCCCAGTATGACACCAGATAACTGCCTGAGAAGGTGTGAGAGGAGATGTCAGAGAGATAGCAGGAGAGAGCGCATAGAAACCCTGGCAGAGTCACACTCCTGCTCCTCCAAAGACTAGCAGTACATCAACGTGTTAATTCAATAAAAGCCCAGCCAGAGTGTAAGCCTCTTAATAAGCAGTGAGACTCTCCGTTTCCCAGTCTCTTGTCACTCCACAGTTTCCACTCAGCCACCTATCCATCTGATTTAGCTCCTCTTTGCCATGCCAGGATGCCTCCCTTCCCAGGTTTCCATATTTTCTCCTACCTTCCTATTTATCTCTCCTTCAATCTCTCATGGCCACCTCCTCCCTCCCCCTGTGTCAACTAGAGAGGTACATATGGATGGTGTGAGAG
Source organism: Brachyrhaphis roseni (assembly GCA_903066815.1). Taxonomy (NCBI): domain Eukaryota; kingdom Metazoa; phylum Chordata; class Actinopteri; order Cyprinodontiformes; family Poeciliidae; genus Brachyrhaphis; species Brachyrhaphis roseni. Next base: position 57,847 of record CAEFZY010069133.1, read on the forward strand.
AGACTCTCCTCTTGTGTCTGCAGGGTGCTTGTTATCCAGCACCTATCCAGACATTCCTCGACTGGGAAGCCAGACAGCCAGACATGCAGCCGTGCAGACAGACTGACAAAAAGGGGACCAGAGAGGAGGAAGGACTGACAACTGGTCAGTTACCACAGCAGGACTGACAGGCAGAGAGAGAGGTGTGTAAGGGAAACAAAGCAGCAAGAAGGAAAATGTCTCAAGAGCCTGCAGGCTGCCCAGGTAGACAGGCAGGAAGTGTGTCTAAACAGTACTAAACATAAAGGATGATAGACACAGGCAGATGAGTAGGGGACAGACAGGTAGGCAGGCGGAATCGCCAGACAAGCAGGTCGTCACAGGCTGGTGATGCGTTGCAGCCAGCTGAGCTACAAGCCCTGCATCCCAACAGGCCAGAGGGTCAGCAGCTGTGTGGCTGATGAACACTGCCTCTGTCTGGGCCTGCTGCAGAACTGCAGGCATCAAATGGCTGCATATGAGTGAACTTGGCATGGGTCCATTTCCTGAGTAAAATATCACGGTTTCACATTGTTTGCAAAAACAAAAATCTAGAACATTAATTAATATGTGAAATTCTTTTCCTGAAGACTGAAAATTGATTCCAGACTGGCACATTTTTAGATTAAGGTTGAAGGAGTGACTTGTAGTCATGGCTAACAACTCCATGACTTCGTGATGGGTTTTGTTCCATTGTGGTTTGTTTCAAGTTAATTTTAGAATTGATGTTATGTGTGATATTTTAACTTTTTATGTTGTTTTTTTTTTTCTTTTAAACTGTTTTTTGTTGCTAAAGGCCCATCTTGGGACGCACATTGCAAAATAGCCAGGACTATAAATGTTATAGTGTTCTGTATTTGGTTATGCTTAACACGTGTCCCCATGCAAATAAGCAATAACAAAGGAAATATTTCACTGCTGTTAATTAACTCCCACTACTGCTAAAATGTCATTTTTATGTTATCTACAACACATACTGTTTTTTTTATTCTGACACATACACTAAAGCAAAAATAAAAACCAGGTGAATTCTGTCATAGGTTTCAAGAACTGACCAGGCCAGTCTGGCTTTTTGCTTGCATAGACAAGGCAAAGTTAGCTGCTAAATGAGAAAGGCTGTCTGCTGACTCCTTGACCAAATGCCAAATGTAGCTTTTGCAAATGTGTAAAAATCGATGCAAATCAGTAATTTTAAATAGCACCAATACTTATTTCTTCCAAAAAATGTGAGACTAACTGAGGGGAGAAGAAATGTGCTGGTGTTTCAGAAAGTTAGAGAGGCAGAGTGAAACACTAAGGACGTGACAGTACTGCTCAGAACCAGAAGGTCAAATTACTGCTTCACCAACAAAACAAATAAAAAGCCTTTTTATTGAACTAAACTCTGGTTACTGAACCAAACTCTACAGTCAGTTATCCTTCACAAATTTCTTCCATTGTTATCTTTTTCATGCGGGTATCAGTCCCTTAATCTGCCTCAATCTGAGGGACATAAAGTAACAACAAGTAATGATTCATGACACAGCCATCATCTATGGATGGTCCTGAAAGCTCAGAAGTAAAAAAAAAAAATAAAAATGGCATTCAAGTTATATCCAAGAAAAACTTTTTAAGCTACAAATTGCTTCCCTGCAGGGAGGAATTCTGGGAAAACATTAGCGGTGGCACAGAGACAGAGGGCAAGAGACATCGACAGAACAGCCAGAACAGCTGGTCAACACCCCAGGTACAGGATGATGATTATGAGGAGGAGGATGATAAGGGTTATTAAGCTCAGCTGGTTAAGGAAAATATTAGTCAGGGCAAGTTCACAGCCACAAAGAGGCAATGTCCTTTATACTTATACACACCCTTGGTAAGCATGCTAAAAAAAAACAGTTTTTGACTGCATTAATATAGTCTCACACTGAAACATTTAGAAAAGTCCAGCTTTTACTTTAAAAACATTTACACAGAAGGAAGAAAGTCCTACATTAAGAAATGGGGCATAACTTCATTTCAACAGAATCAACAGTGTCCTCTGATAAATTGCTGTGACGACTTTGAAAACCCCCTTTTTATTTCCAACAGGACAGAAATTAGTCATCTCCTATAACATTTCGCAAGGTTGGAGCATACAGATCGTAGAGAGGGGGTCTTTGATCATTCCTCTGCAGATTGACCAGAGTCCTGGGTCCTCCCTCTTGCTATTCTTTTCTGCTTTTACAGATTTTAGTACAGTTTAGATTTAGGAGATCAGATAGTCATGGAAGAAAGCTAATTTGTTGAACTGTGTGTGTGGATTTTACCATATATTTTGTTAAAAATATGGAATTAGTTACGCCATCCAGGGGTCTTGGGCAGACGGATTGGCCCACAGCATCACAGATCCTTCGTCATACCCAGCAGCAGCCATTAGAAGCTTTTTTACATATACACCCCTTGTTTTTTATACCACACCTACCTGGTAGCTGAAAAACTCAAAGTATTGTCTGACCAAACAGGAACAGATAAAATCCCTGTAAAATTTAAAATTCACATATTTATGTTTGTCACAGTGGGGCATAAAAGGCGCCTAAATAACCAACTTGCATATAAATAACATCTAATATTTATGATTGAAACTCGACCACAAATTGTCGATGTGGCTAAAATTGTTTTAGTACTGCAGCGACTGTAATCTTCCTAACCTAAATGACTAATCCTCTCGGCTTTGCAACGAAGGGAAATGGGCGTCTGCTCGCATAAATACTCGTCCAAATCAAATGTTTCTCTATGCAATCTGATCAACGTAAAAAAAAAAGTGAAGTGCGTAATGTTTTACAAAAATTATACAACTCCATTTCCTTCATTGGTATTTTTAGGAGTAGCACTAATTGTGATTTCCCCAAAAAAGAAAAAGCTAACAAAAAGTTATTTCCTAATGTGGGTATTTTTCCACACTGGGTAATGTGCTTAATTAAAAGGTGGAACTTTTAGCCCCTTTAGCGTGAAGGGGTTGTAATTGTAACCAGAGAAGAAGATTGCTTCCAGATCACTATTTCATTGGTTTTGGAAAACACTAAACAGATCATTTTGAGTTTAGTGGAAGAAAATATGAGAAACGAAAGAAAGAAAGACAAAAAATCTTAATTCCTGACCTAATGCTCTTCGTCTAAAATTAACAATCAAATTTCCCAATCACCAGGACAACAAGGCCTCTGGAGACACATTTTGACAACATTTAGACTAGAAACATTAAACTGATATTTAAAATATGCTAAAATATCAGTTAGAATATTTTAGCGGAGTACAAATGCATCATTTTAGTTAAACAGACATACAACCATGACTTTACAACAGAGATTTTTATTATACTATAAAGTTTTTAATATTTTTTTCTATAAGCTAAATTTTTAGGGTTGTGGCGTTGACACAATTTATTCTGTTGGCGTTTATTAATTTTATCAGCAAAAAATATATAGTAAATACCAGTTTGAGATTCATTTAAATTTCAAGACTAAATCAATTATTTAGAAATATATTTTTAACTTTCTTTTCATATATAAATTAGTTTTTTGCTTCTTAAAATAAAAATACTTATTTCTCTGTAGATTAGTGGTCCAATCTTTCGCGCTGTCTTAAAGCCATTTAAAAGGCACCATTGACTGAGTCACTAATCACATCTACTCTCTTTTTGTCTGTCCATTGAAAGTACCTCCGGCTCTATAATTCCCTGTTTAGCGCTGTTTTATATTCTGTCTAGTTGTTTTTTTTGCACAATGTTAAAATGTTCCTAAGTTTTGATAGATCTAATTCATTGCAGCAAAAGAGGATTTACAATTGTCACAAATTCGAAAACGCATCGTTTGTGCCACACAATGACCTATTTTCCCTTTCATCTTAGCTGTGAACATGAGCAATTTATGCGCTGCAGTTTGTTTGTCTTTATGAGACTGGAGATGGGTGTGTATAACTCAAGAGGACAGTCAAAGCGCAAGTTTTCTCAACGGTCCCATCGTGTGAGTCATTCAGCAAAAACGTTCTGCAATAACATCACAGTGACAGCCAGGAAGTGAATTCACCAGTAAAAAGTGGGAGTGCAACATTTTCACCATATGGTGGAAACTTGACTCTGGGCAAACGTGTCTCAATTTCGATCACTCTGACTCAGCAGCCGTTCCTCTGCTCACCAGATGTGGCAATGATGCCTTTCAGAACAATCCACCGACAAACACCAACACAATGAAGACATAACTGCGACAATCACCAATAAATATAAAAAACTGTGGCTCGGGGTTTAAATAAGGTGCAAGGGCCTCGCGTGACCTTTACATTTCATCACAGTTAAGAAACAAATGGCTTGGTCGCAAGGCCATCATAACCTTTAGAGTACAGTCACTTCTGCCAGCTATTTCCACAGCCTCTGTGAACTCTTCCCCAAAATATTTGAACTCTGTATGTTGACTCTTCTCCCATTAGGTCAAGCCAGTGACAGCAGAGTGCAACGTTTCTTCATTAGGAGAAACACAAATGAGTCTGAAGACAGTGGCATCCATTTGTATTCAGTCCCCTGAATTTATACTTTATCACCTTTTGCTTACATCACTACAACGGCTTTCCTATTGGCTCTCTTCCATAAAGCTCACATTTGTTCAGTACATCACCAACAGGGTTTCCTGTCGATGGATTCTCCAACCTGAGCTGTGGATCTCTGCAGCTCCTCTACGGTTACCATGGGCCTCTTACATGATTTTTTGTTCAAAACTCTTTTCCCGGGCTGTCGGGAAAAGAGCTCAGGAGTCTAATAAAGCAAACTAAAGAAATAAAGAACAAAGAATTTCCTTACTTTTTCAGCATTTTGTTCCCTAATATTCACCAGCATCTGAAGTCTTCAGCTGGATTTATATTGAGATGAAAACACACACAGAGGGACTTTATTTACTAATTCGGTAACTTGTGGAGGAAATTTATTGCAATTGAATTTTTCTCTGATTTTCTCTAATATGGTTCATCACATTAAATCCCTGTAAAATATATATTGATCTTGAAGGAAGTTTAAGAAGTAGGAATACATTTGCAAAGGGCTGTTAAATAAACAGATGATCATACATTTGACCCCCCAAAAAACAACACAAATATTTCCTGAAAGTGAGAAGAATTAAGAATTTCCCAGAAGTCGTTTAATGTTTCCAACACTGAGCAAATAAAAAACCCAAATTAAATAAATCTGCCATGGGGACAGGCTAATTGAGGCTGCCTTTCCAAAGCCTGGTGCAGTTTCCATCTTTTACCAATTTTAACGACTAGCTGTCTGCATGCTATGGTTTCAATTTACCAGAAACTTCAAAACAGAGCACTTATCTAGGTTTTTGTACTGGTTAGTTCTGACCAATCGCAGCTCACCACGGATTTATTCTGTACTTGCCAGCAAGCTGTTGCAAGATGAGTTAAAAAAGAAAGAAAAAAGGCAAAGAATAACTGTGCAGAAGACAAATGGAAAAGCCATGACAGGAGGTGAGTCACAGAGCAAAGGAAAAACATAAAGTTGTTTTTCTGAACTGGTTGTACCATTTATCATGCACTGTGGGAGGTCATTTAAGGAATAGGGCAGGGATGCTAGGATGAACACTGGATACTCTTTAAGGGCAAATGAGAAGGCACAGACAGATTTCCTGAACCGTGCATCAAAATGGCTATTTGTTTCAACTGGAGTGACACAAGGCTTGGCCACTATCAGTTAATACGGCTTTCCAAAGAACTTGGGAAAATATGTTTCAAATTATCTACGTTCAGAAAAATCTGGAGATTCTAGTTTAGGCCTGATTTAAATAGAAACGAAACTATTTAACTTTAATTAACTGAAGATTAAAATGACACTCTACAAGTAGGAATTTGGAAAAGTTCTCATGTGAAAATTGTGCTGGATTAAAAAAAATAGGTTTGTAACTTATTGGCTGCTAAGAAACTGCTGTGTAAAAAGCTAGACGACATAGAGTTCCCTATAAAAGTATTTTATCACATAAACAAAAGGGACAGATCAACACAAAGTAGTTGTGTTGATCTGTCCTTCCAACCCACAACTGTGGGAATAGGGCAGTTGTGGGATGGAAGGAAAAAAATCAAACCCCTTTTTTTATTAAATAAAAAGTGTAGCATCCATTTCTATTCAGTCTACTTAGTCGGTTCTTAGGAGAAGCCTGTGTTGTTTATGACTCTGTCAGCTTTACACACGCGTCTAAAAATGTCAGTTTTTTCATGCTCAGTCAGATAGGGCAGAGGTTTTTGAAAAGCAGTCTTGATTTAAGAAAAAGAACATCATGCTAACTGTAAAACACATAGGTGCTGGTATGATGGTCTGGGGCTGCTTTGCTGGAAGACTTTCTGTAATTGGTGGAAACATAAATTCTGCTTTGGCAGAAAATCCTAAAGAACAATGTCAAGCCATCAGGTCATTACAATATGATCAATCTCACTTGGGTTATGCTGCAGGACAATAATCTGAAGCACACAAAATGGTTTTTGATGAACGGTCTAGTCAAAGTCCAGAGTTAAAATGAGACTGAGATTCAGAGGTATGACTATAAACAAGCTGTTTATGCTTACAGACTCTTCAATGTGGCTGAATTTGAACTATACAGCAAAGATGAGTGTGCTGAAATTCCTCTGCAGCGATTTAAAACACTCATTGCAATTGTCCACATTAAACTAAATCAAATCATTTAAAAATTCCGCCTTGTTTTTGCTCAAGGTCTTTGATGTTAAAATCTGTTTGATCTGAAATACTTGAGTATTTTTAAAAAAATGCAATAAGAGAGGTTTCACAGCACCATATAGGTTTATGGGCCCCAGAGGTGAACTAACCACAATTTTAAGAACAAAGTGCACAAGCGGAATATGTGTGATTTGCTTAGCGACTAGAGTTTGAGCTGACCACAAACCTATTTCCTGTTTCGAGAGTCTCTTAATGTGCTGGACTAAACAGACCATTATGTTTCCAGGACAATAAATGAATAGTCACAGTTGAAACAGACAAAATTTGTGACTCACATTTGGGAAATGAGGCTTTAAAATCTGGAACTGATTACCATCACCGCATGGGAAAACTTTACAACTACTACATAACCACAGTGCAGGTAGGTCAGAGAATTTTATATAAATAACTTGCACAAGTCAGTCAGTGTAGTTGGGTTCTAATAAAAAGCTGCATAAGCGAAATGTAGCAGTGAGGATGCCGAGTGACCCTGCTAATTTCAGATTTCCGGTGCATCAGTTTATTTGTTCAATCTGCTGGAATCATACAGGGGTGCTTTCACACACCAAGATTAAAAAGTGTACAAGACGTGGTGTTTCTCAACTCTGGAGTTCTGATACCACCCCAAACAATATGTGAAAGCAGAACTACTCCTGCTACTTCCAGCACTCTGAGGGAAATCCTTTCGAACCCCAGGGAGATGCACTTTTGTTTTGTTTTTTTTTCTGAATGCCACTTAATCAAGATTCATGAACCTAGAATAGTCTTGCAGAGCAAAAACTGAACTCGAGTGACAATCACTAACAGATGGGGTGTGTACAGCCTGAGTGTCCCTGGAGGGGGGTAAGTTAGGAGAGACATTTATGAGGAGAAGCTATAAAATAAAAACTTGTCACATGGATGTGAAAACAGCTGGAACTAACTTCACATCAAAGGAAAGAACATCTATATCACACTTTTAATGTATGATGTAGATTACATATTAAACTATATCACATGAATCCATCTTATTAGTTACAAACGTAGACTCTCCTTTAGGAGATTCTAATTTCAGGATGTGAAAGATTTACAAAGTAGTAGTAGTAAAATGAAAAGCACAGGTGGAACTCTGAAAACGAGTGACAGTACAATGTGCCAAAACAACATCAACAGCAGTCCATGCAGCATGAGAGTACCAACATTGTATGTCATCAACCAACAATTCCTACCAATATCAGAAATATAAGGAAGAGATAAAAACAGAAACCAGCCAATCAACCCAGTCAGTGTTGATGGGAAGGTGGATGGAGCTAAATACAAGACAATCCTTGTTCTTGTAAACTTGTTAAAACAGGTGTGTCCAATTCAGTCCTCCAGGCATGCTGCATGTTTTAGTTCTCTCCCTGGTTCAGCACACCTCATGGCTCGCTAGCAGGCCTCTACAGAGCATCGTCATGCTAAGTTGGAACCATTTAAATCAGCTGTGTTGGATCAGTCATCTAAAACATCTACTGGCCCTTGAGGACAGCCCCATGTTAGAGGAAGCAAAAAATAATAATTAGACTGGGGCAAAAGATCACCTTACAGCAGGATGGAAAACCCTGAACAACAGCATCATCATAGCTTAGATCAAAGCATAATCTTGTGCTAGAATTACCAAGTAATAATTCATTAGAGAATTGACAGAATGAATTGGATACTTTAGAGATACTGCATGGATGAGGAGTTAGATGCTAAGAGTACCCCAAAATGTGCTGGTTGTAAAGCACCCACTACAGGGTCTACTGCATGCTAAAACTGTGTTAATAGTGCCAGATCCCCTAGCAATTAGGCCACAAGTCAGCAAGCTACCCAAGGACAAAGACTCTAAACCCTAAAGCAGACATCAAACATTAGGCTCTAAACTCACTACACAGTACCTACAGTAAGCCACTGATATGAGCAGCTCTGTGACAATTTGACCCCATCCCTACAGCCACCTCTGTGGGAGTATGCAAAGATTATAAAATCCATCTGTATCATTTTCATACCGTTTCTACTCCTCTAGTCACACTTGCCTGTGACATCAACAATGGAAGCTATGTTAAAGGGTGGAGTAGATCAAAAGCAGTTGAGACTCTTTGATAATCACAGATCTGATGCTGCAGTCTATCTGTTCATACTTGAAACAACACAGCTACTTAAAATTCTGAGTCTGAACAGAGTGAAGTGGAGAAAGCTCGGTTTCAATCCAGTCGTGACATGGTGTTTGTGAAGGTTATTGATTAACAATCATGAGACTGCCTTGATCTGCTCAGGAGCAATCCCACTGTAAGCTGCAATGTGAATTAAAGAACAGGGGGAAGCAGCATGCAAGTAAGAGCCTGTGCCTCTCAAGCCTTTAAGAGTGAACCCATTGAACTCCCCAAGGTGTGTGGAAGCTCTCTGAAAAATCTAGCCATGCACCGACAGCACCATCTAGCTGCTGGAAAATGCAATCGCTGGCAAATAAAGCGCTCATGTTTCAGAGAAAAACCTGAGAAGTTATTATTCGACTACAAGCTTTGATTTGGAAAGGATTTTTGCGTTCCGCAAACATCACAGCTTCTGTTTACTTGATGGCAACTTCAGTTACGTTTAGGTGTATCTGACGAGTAGATGAATTTAATTGTGAATTTTATCAAATGTAGCTTAAATGAAAACTCTTATGTTCGACCCCTGCCACAATATGACCTACTAACATCACTTCAATAATCTTGATCTTAGCTGGTGTTTCTCTGCCATTCTGAATGAATGAGCCGACCTCCAAGAACTGCTAAGTCATGACTGGGTCACCAATCAAGATCTGCACCAGAATCTTATACCCAGTAAGTCAAAAAGAAAGCTCAATGATGTCATACTGCTGGTGTGCATAAACTACAAGCATTTCTCAATAAAAGCATTTCAAAATATTTAAGTTCTGTACACTGCGGCAAAAAGAACTAAAAACTGAGTTTGTGAACTAAACTGTGAAAATCTAAATTTCTCTCACAAAACTTGTGACTCCAACTGTGTATGTCTCAAAAAGCATAATGTGGAGGCAAAAAAATTAGAACAGAAGTCTGAGGAAAATCTTTTATTCTGGCAAAGAAAATGAACAAGCTGATTTGTTGGTGATACGTAAACAATACCAAGTATAGCAGAACAACAAAGTCCGGAAGACAACTAAAAACATTTAAAACCACAAAAGCTAAATAAATTATTCATTTAAAAACAACAAATAAAAAACTAAAACCCTAAAACAAATGATCAGATAAAATACAACATAGAAGAAACTACATACAACTTATGCTATCTTATAATTTAAGGCAACTAACTTATTTGATGTTGAAATTTAAGTAAATATTTACCTTTTAATTTATGAAAACGAAGCCGTATTCGTGGGATAAACAAGACCATATGACAAATATTCTATTCATAGCTACTTTCCAGGATCCCCACATAGGGTCAACTGTAAAAAACGCTAAGCACCAAGGTCTTATAAGACGATATGTGACTAATGCCTGCCTCACTCCTCGGCGTCTGCAAACTGCTCTGATTCAATGGCAAAGCGGTAGCGGCGCCATCGCATCGGATGTGCGTGGTGCACAGCTGGACTGTAATTAGCCGCCACCGGTGGATCGGCCATGTTGCTCTGCCGAAGTGACAATTCCTGCAGAGAGAAGTGGAGCACATCCTCTGGGCCTGCAGAAGGCACATGAAGCCAGTCAGGGCCTAAAAATAGCACTCTTCTGAAATTAATTAAAAATTTAGTTTCATAATTTCAACTGATTTTTCTACTTCCTGTGGCATATCTGATCAGGTCTGACACACTGTTACCGTCATAATATTATCACTGCTTCTTTGTAGAGACTATACTGTACATTGATGGACAAATGGATTCTGGAGTTAGTAAAAGTCTGTTTTACCATAAGGCACGGTCACTGCATTCCACTCCACCCTCTTTTTGAGAGTGACATCTTGGACCTCCTGGTCCCAGTCTTCCTTCTCTTGCAAGGACATCAGGAGTGGCTTATAACCTTCTGGAAAGGTCATGTCTGTACCTCTGTAAAAAAAGACCCATGGTGCTGGATTCAATATCATTGTAGGTCCTCTTTTGAGGTCTGAATATGTAAGTAACACATACGTATGTCTAAATGTATGTGGAGATGATTTGAACAGCATACACCTAAAGGTCTTTAGGCAAGAAAAGGAAATTCACATTTTGGGGAAGATGCTGATCCTTGAGGCCAATTGAACAGAAATCTGTCAAAAGAAAAAAAAAAAAAACAAAACTGGAAACTACGACAGTACAACATGGCTCAGTGCTTACGAGTTCTGCGTTTTTTCCTGGATGCGGTCACTAAAGGATGTATTGTTGAAATTACCAATGCGTACTGTTCTAAATTCCATAGAAAGTAAAATTGCCTAGATGCTTTGGTGTTTAGCAGTTGTTATTGATCACATTGATCATGTCTGTTGTTTTTCTGTCCATTAGAAAGTACACCTGACTGAGTCCTTTGGTTGAAAGAGATAGCAAAAACAGAAATTCAACAAAACTATTACTTCAACACTGATATATATATATATATATATGATAAACACATAATAAATCATGTGTTTATTATGATATTAATCATAATAAACACGTGATCAGTATCAATAGATAATATGTCTGACAGAATATTCAAAAATTTCACTGAACTCTGATCTAGAACCAAACAGCATTCTGGGGGATGTAGGCAGAGGAACGACTAACTGCGTAGCCAGCTAAGCAAGGTTGGTGGAATCAACTAACTAACTCACTCACTCACTCTTTGGTTACCTACTAACTTACTCATGCTTTGGTTACCTAGCAACTCACTCACTCTTTGGTTACCTAGCAACAAGTTGCTGTGTAACATGAACAGCAGCAGTTTAAGATTTTGCCACTGTGCCTCATAACTGCTTAAAAATAAAAACAATAGCACAGGGTGAAAACTGGATAAAACAGTTGAAACTGTGATCAGTTTGGTTGTACTTCCGATATTTAAAACAAAAAAATCTAATTATCAATTGACTGATATGAAACAACAGTCATATAGTCATATCATTCAGCCCTACTTTAACACTGTGTTCTAGTCTACCCACACCAGACACACAGGTGGCGTATCATATTAAAAGAGGCTGTACGATTGCCATGCAAAAGCTAACACTTATGTTGTGGAGATTTGCTTAAAAGGCACAGCAGCACTGACTAAATGTGTTCCTCAGTTAATAATGCTGACAGAAGAAGTCTTGGCGTACCTTTTCTTCTTGTTTCTGAAGCTTTTCTTTCCTCTTTGTTTCTTCTCAGATGCAGAAAATCTGGGATCTGGTACTGCTTGTTCAGGTTTATAGTACTGAGTGACACCAAACCTGGCGGTGCCATTGGCCGTAGCATACTGCGGAACATCTGCAACTCTCCATCTTCCAGCTGGCATACCATTAGTGACAGGTGAAAAAGCACCCTTTTGTTTCCCGGGGTTCTTCGGAGACACAACTTTAGTACTCCAGTCTCTGTGGTCCAGAGAGCCAGCATTCATACTCTCGCTGGCTCCACGTTGGTGGCCATTGGCTGTAGTGTACCGAGGCACATCTGCAACTCTCCATCTTCCAGCTGGCGTACCATTAGTGGCAGGTGAAAAAGCACCCTTTTGTTTCCAGGAATTCTTCAGAGAGACAGCGCTAGTACTCCTGTCTCTACGGTCGAGAGAGCCAGCATTAGTACCCTCGCTGGCTCCATGTCGGCGCCTTGCCCTGTTAACCCAACGTGCATCAGGAATGTGACCGTTGGGCAGATCGTTGGGCCTACAGGTGGTGTGCTGAGCTCCCTTTTGTCCGCACTCGAATCTGAACTCACACTGAGGCATCACGTCACCTGTCACACAAGGTTAAAGGGTTCATTACACATCATAAATAATACATATTATTTTTATTTCCTTCATTACGAAACCTAAAAATAAAGAGATGCAGGACATCTGCATTAAAATCAGTATCAGCTGCTGTTTGGGATTTTCTCAACATATTGATATTGATAAGTAGAACTGCTCTGATATTAACAGACAAAGTTTATTTGAATCTTGTTAGTGTTCAGGAGGAGGATATGGTCATGGCATTTGTTTGGATGTGTGACAATAATGCAGCACAGGATTGTGGGATGTTTAACTGAAGCACAGAGAAGTAGGGAACTACATATAATAGCAGAAAATATTGGTTATCAGCCTTAAGAGCAGTAATGATATCAGCCCAAATTTTTATATTGGTGCATTCCTATCCAAAAAAAAAATAAATGATAGAAAAAGTGATCATATCAATTATTGTGAATATCCGCAAAAATACTCCAATACAGAAAACTCTCAGAATCAGCTTTTTGTGCATACTTAGCAGCTGAAGAGTCAGATGTTTCATTTTTGGCTTCTTTTTGTTCTCATGTTCGGTTAAGTTAGTGACCATTTTCAGAGGAATGACTGAAGCCCCTCAACTTGGACTTCCAGAGTATAAAGGCATTTATAGGCTCATAAACTCCAGACACAACCCAGTGTTGTGTCAGCAAGTAGCAATAAGTAAATTGAATCTTTAGGAACTTCATTTAAAAAGTTCCTACAGTTCAAAACAATAGGAAAAATGTCTATTTCCACCTAATTCCATCCATGTTTGTTCCCTATGTGGATCTCCATTTGGTTTGCAAATGGCTTCCTAACCTTTTCCAGACGAGATGTCAATGGACGTTTTACATTTTTTCTTGGATTTATTTTCCTTTTGGAGCTAATCTAACCTACTTCATGTTGTGAAACAAGTAGGTTTCTTGATTCCACAGGACGGGCAGTAGTCAAGTCCATGCATTTTCATTTGAAAACTGCCTTTTGTGTTTCATCTGGTTATCTTTTTCTGATATCGGAATTTGATAATCTGACATTTAGAGGAGCAAAACAGCAGAAATTTGTAAGTGGCAAATAGTTTTTACAGGACTCTAGCATAAGTTCTGCTCAAAAACATTTGTTGAATATTTTGAAAAAGTGAAATATTTTTTGGTCGCTTAGTCATTTCAGCACACTCACCAGACCTAAATCTCACAGAGAATCTACTCAAGAGGAAGTTGAGAAAACCCAGACCCAACGACCTGAAGACGGCTATCAAAGCAACCTGGTTTTCCATTGCACCTCAGCAGAGCCACGCAGTTCTGATGTAGTAAGTCAGGAGTGTTTAAAGTTTTAGGTCCCTCCCTGGTTCTAACACACCTGCATCAAGTGATTGCTTGTTACCAGGCCTCAGCAGAACATTGACATGCTGAGGAGGCAGACACTCATCTAAAGCTGTTAGGACACTTTTCACTTGAGAACTGGACATCCATGTAGTAAATCATGCAACAGGAGCCCCAACAAAGTACCGACTGCAGAAGCCTGACACTTCTGTTTTAAAATGTCATTTTTCAATAGGATCATATGGTATTCTAATGTTCTGTTAAATTAAACTTAAAACTTGCAGAAAAAAAAGACTGAAACTATTGAAATTCACTTTTTTAGAGATTTAACAGCTTAGAACAAACTTTAACCTACTATTTTTTATATATATTTTTATGAACTGATTATACTTTGTAGGCATTTACTCTGAATCCAGCACTAGCTGCTGTTTTCAATATGCGTTCCTCAGACTTTCTCCGAAGATTTTTTTTTTTGGATGCAGATCAGGGTTAAATTATGAGGGGCCGTTTAGGACAAAATTTACGTTTTGTCTCTCACACACTACCAAAACCTCTCGCATACTCCAAAAAAT